>RQTK01000965.1:78249-189782 GCA_003991915.1 Elysia chlorotica
AGACAATGAGAGAGAGAGGAGAGAGAGCGAGAGGGAGAGAGATAGAGAAAGACAATGAGAGAGAGAGGAGAGAGAGCGAGAGGGAGAGAGATAGAGAAAGACAATGAGAGAGAGAGGAGAGAGAGAGAGAGAGAGGGAGAGAGATATAGAAAGACAATGAGAGAGAGAGGAGAGAGAAAGAGAGAGAGGGAGAGACAGAGAGCGACAAAGAGAGGGACAGACACAAAGAGAAAGATAATGAAAAATCCAAGATGGCCGCCAGATAATTACAGATATTTACATTATTTTCGGGAAAAAAAAAACATTTGTTAAACATTTTTTTCCATCTAATTGTGACCTACCATGCATTTCTCAGAGGTTAAATTAAGATTTTTTAAATTTAAAAAATGGCTGCTTTACGTATCATCGTGATAAGGATTATTTTTAGCTTATTTTGCGTGCCATTACTTTCTGTAACATTATTTGCTTATTCCTTTTAATATTCTTTTAATTCAATTAGATTTTGAATCACTGGTTTAGTAATATAGCTTTATAGTCTATAACGAGGGATAGAAAGCCGTCCCGATATGTCCTTCATATCTAGATGAAGAGTTCCGATATAGAACATTACAATAATATACAACCCGATGCCGCGGTCAGATGCCGTGGTCAAATGGAATGTCCAATATGAAATGAACAGTTTTTTTTTTCTTTTGGGGTGGTTTTAATGAACGAAAATATGAAAAGAGATAAATTTATAACTCCTTTCAAGCTGATTTGATTGTGCTCCTGTATTCTTGCATATCTAGAGAAGGCAATGAGACCATTTCTGTGAGAGGTGAAAATTATTCATATTTACCCTCCGATGCCCTAAGTTCTTATTACGTTATACTAAAGTTACTCTCTTTTTCCCCCTTCTATTTTATCTTTTGGTTCCATTTATGTTCTACCTAAAACCTAAAGGGTGTGTCTCTCAGCCAGGATATTAAAAAAAAGGAAGATGCACATATTGAGATAATTCTCTTAATATAATTTCGTCTTTTAAAGAATTGAATACACATGTGCATCAAAATGTTTACCACTGTTGACTTTTTATATTTCCCCTCTATCCAAAACATTACAAAAACCTTTCTCTGGTTTTAAAAAGCCAAATACGTTCCAAATCATTGCTAACTGTTTCTCTCAAAATAATAGTACGCATCAAATGCAAAATTCTCCTTGCCGTTCTGCAACTATTTCGGGACTATCAGGAACCTAGAGTACCATCAGTGCAAACCGTCTATCAGCTTTATCTCAAAACTTACGAAACAACCATGTTCCACATAGACTCTGGGCATTTGGGCTGATTGTTTATTCGGTATTGCTGTGGCACAAGCATCTTCAAATCTTAAATCTTAGGCAAATGCTCTTCTGCCAGACTGTCCAAGAACAGGGTTATCTAACAATTGACCTCAGCTCCGATGCTAGCCACTGGTCTACAGAGTCTTGGACATTAACTCATCAGCGGTGTCTGTTCCTGGGACATATAAAACCCTAAGACGGGCCCAGTAGCGTCTTTATCTCCGTTCTGTCCACGTCTCCAGTGTTGCCAGTCGCCATCATGCTTGCTTTACTCTGCCTCGCCCTGGTCGCCGGGACCATGGCGCAAGTGCCCGTTACTTGCCGTAAGTATTTCACTAATACACGACAAAAAATGTTGGTTACGGAACTCGTTTATAAATAAGGTAGAAAAAGACGTTTTGCCTCTTCTGCACCATGTCATTTTTTTTAAATAAAGAGGCTCCATCAACCCACACACGATATAATTTATGTACTCTTTATGTTATGGATCATTAGGTTTTCATTTTCAAAATCTAAATTATGCCATCACAAAAGATTCTGGTTGTGTGGGCACGGGCAGGGGTAGTGGTAGGCTATCGGAGAACTCCGTTGTTAAGTGCTCTGAAATGTCAAGCGGGAGGTTCCCAGTTCGTATCTATGCTGGTGCCCTCGTCTTCGAATGTGATTCTTCGGGAAGTCTAAGAGACTTGATCCTCACCTAAGTTAACATTGGTTTTAAGATGTGTCTGTATATCCTCTTTCGCGACTTCGGGGCGTATTTTTGGAACATGATTGTCGGAACAAATCAAAGACACGAAACTACTAATTAACATACACATAGCTGTAAGTTGTAAGCATTGATTCGCATACTCAAAACATGATGACTCAGACAATAATACTTACCGGGTAACAACTCAGTTGCCGTGCAGGAGTTTGCAACAGAAAAAACAAGGTGATAGTGGCGATAATTAAATAATGAGAAGAGCGAGAATAAAACAATCTAAGGATACGACGAGAGAGGAGGAGAGGGGGAGGGGGGGAGACAGACAGATCAACAGACAGGGATAGTAAATGAGATTAAGGGCTAAAATTCAAATGGGAAAATAGATGGAGAACGGGGAAGTAACTTACATACACAGAAAAACAACCTGAGGTGAGACACAACAAACAAGCACAGCAGTATAGTGTTGGAAGGAAAAGAAATAAACCGAAGACAGACATATAGATAGACAGACAAACAGACAGACAGGCAGACAGACAGACAGACAGACAGAAAGACAGACAGACAGACAGACAGACAGACAGACAGACAGACAGACAGACAGAGGGAATAAAACGAGGTATGTACAAGCACGGGCCCACACCCATATCAATCGGTTTGACAAATAATTAGTACTTTATATCATCATAGAAATGTTCAAACAAGAGGTTTTTTTTTAAAGATGGCATCGATTGTAGCAGTATGTATTTGAAATGTACATGACTTACGCTAAATTGGGTAAACGCATTTAGAAGTAATGATTATTATGTTATATGTAATTATTACAATAGTTCTTTTTCATTCTTTTTTTTTTTTTAGCTGGACCAAAACAATTTGAAGGACGCTTCAGAAGGGTGAGTTTAAAGCTTTTGGAACAAATAGAAAAGATGACTTCAGTGGCAAATACTATAACTTGATAAAAACTTACTTAATTTGTATCTACATACGTTTAAATATCTTACCTATCCACCTTAGGTTTATAAACACAGCGGTGGTATAAAGTTTATAATTCTCCTACAATTTTTCACACTAATTTCTCATAGCTCAGTCAAATGTCAATTTCTTGAACCAATTAATTTGCCGTGAAAAAAAATATTTGTTTTTTATCTTGACTCTATAGCGATACAGTACACAGATTATCCTGTGGTACCGTTCTTACAATAATAACATTAGAGAAGAGAAAATTTAGATACAGCGTTTTATTATCGAGCATTTTTACAAAAGACCTTTATCAGACATACATTTTCAGAATAACTGGTTTGTTGTTGAAGGAAGGGGAGGGAGCAGTTGTATCTGTTCGTATTTGTAATTTACTTTTTTGTTTATGAATTCGTTGGTTTTGGACAAATTATGGTGAAATGAAACATTTTTTTTTATTAAAATAAAATAATGTGCTTATGCCAATCTACAGTCAAAATACCATCTGCCTATGTATTTCATCTTGTGTGGTTTTAGAGATTTTGGGATTCAAATAGATTGGCCCTAACTCCATTTTGTAAAAAAACAACAAAAAAAAAACAAAAAAAAACGCTTGTTTTTTGTTTTTGTTTTTCATTTTTTATTTTATTTTGCTCGGCGTGGATTGTTTACAAAAGTGGTTGTATAGATCTGCGTTTATTGCCACAATTATCCAAAGCACAATGTTTGCGCTCACCCCGATGAGCTGTCCCAGCAACGGCTTCAATGGATGTCAAGGCATCAGAATGGGAATTTACTGTTTATACGTAACCTTTTTGTTAATATTGTTCTTTCTTTGCCTATTAAAAATAGAAACGAACAAATTTTCGTTTCTGTAAGCCCACACAGTAACCGAATCTAAAATCGCGCGTCCTGTTTATTGCCGAGACAGAGGCGGAAGCTGGCGTGGGTTGAGTTCACTATTCAAGCTTTTTTTCTGAAAATGTAATGCCTTAAAATGATTTAGGCTAAACTAAGGAAAAAAAAGAAGAAATATAACAATCCTTTTCAAAGCCTTTAGGGGTAATCTGTATATCTAGATCTAGGGTAATATGTATAAAGAGGAATAAGTCTAGACGCCCAACTTACAATGTATTTTGAGGATTATAGTTGGACGTCTGAACCTATTTCCTTTTTGTACTTACTACTCTTAACATTAATTTTCTAATTTGAGCTGGTAAATTTCAAAGCTGGTGAACTCATTCCTGTTTTGCTTCCACTCTCTGTCTGTCCTACCACACAATACATGTATCGTAACCGACCCGTGCGCCAGTACGAGCGTGAAAGAGCCGGACGCGGACTCGTCAAAGGCTTCATTGGGTACGATGAGACTCAGAGGAGAATTCGCGTCATTGAGGAGCAACGGGAGCAGAAGGAAGACTCCGCTTATGAGTACCTCATCATCTACGAGCAGGTGTGTGTATATCAATTTATGAAGTGCGTTTATACAATGTATCAAAATAGGATATTAATTTTGTGGAAATTGGTAAAATAATTATGGTCAAATGGGTGCTTTTTGATGATTTGTTAAATATCTTGATGGTTTGCACTTTGTGTTGAATTTATTTAATTCCATGGACTGAGTTTTGTTCCAAGATAACACTACGCAAGTACAAAAAAAAAATCCATTTTAATATTTGAACGTGAGAATAATTTTTATTATGTTTTTTTCATGCAACGCATGCGTCACTTAATTATTTTTAAAATAAGACAGGGAAGAATTTAAATTAATGAAAATAAAGTTTCTTTGCTACGAGCATAAGCTCAAAAGAGTGCTTATCTCTTTTTTAACGCTTGCGATTTCCTCAGAACCTGGAGTACCGTGTAGATCTGCACACCCGGAAGTGCAACATTACGCAGCCGCGCGAGCCGTTCCGACCAATCGGCGTGCCCCCTGAGGCCAAGTTCATGTTCGAGGGAGTCATCGGAGCAGCGGGAGTTCCCGGACAGACCGTCACCGTAGCTGGCTTTGGAGGCCAGTTTGAAGGGAGTAAGTGCAATTTAGAAGAATACTAAGAATATCATGGAGAGATAAGAGAACAAACTATGATGTGCTATAGGAGGCTAGAATAGATAGAACTTTGATATAAACTGTAAGAAAAACACAAATTCAATGTTTATGGCATCTAAATCGACGAAAAAGTATAGAATATTTAGCCTTAAGTGGATAAATAGATGGTAAAACAAGTACATGTACACAAAGAATAACCTATTTATTTAGTCTAAGCAGATGGGCAACCAATAAAGCCAGGGTCAATTTAGACTTTTTAAAGTTGTCTCGACAAAGAGATGAGTGGCGTGCCAAGATCACCTATGTCTAAGACCCGACACTTGATGAAGGAATAAAGTACATGTATTAGAAAAGTAGGCTATGTAAAAATTGTATTTGGCAGATTAAGAAAGGAAATTTAAGACGATACTATTCGATACTTTCGTGTACGATCTAAGTCCCTTTATTGTAAGCCAGTACTTTCAGTACAGGACGGCGTGGTCTTTATGCAAAGTTAATCAATACAAACTTTGATGAACTTAAAGTGCAATGAGTGAGAGAAGACTTTTAATGCTTGATAAAAAAAATGCATGTTTCGAGGAGTTTAGACACCACTGTGTAGCAATGACTGTGTTTAGGTAGACCAGACAAAAAAGCCAACAAACAAACAAACAAAATGCTATAATGTATTACAGTCTTTTGGTATTTCATCGTTAGCATTCTAGATATAACAGCCAGGTTTAAATTAGCTTCAAAAAAGTATAATTATTTTGCAGTTTGAAATACTAAAAAAAAAAATATTAACGCTATTATCAATTATAATGCATTTTGAATAATGAGTATCTTGTATTTCACAGATGAGTACGAGGTCTCTGTTACTTATCCCAACTGTTTCCCAGTCACTCGCGGGTTCAAAGGAAAAGATGGGAACCTAGACCTTACAACGTAAGACTTTATTCTTTAGATCATTAATTTATCAATCCCACTCTTTTTTATGCAGAAATATAAGTCGCCCCCAATTAGGCTGTTGTTTGAAAAGTCATAAAAGCCCGTATCCCGTTATTTTAATCGTTTTTTTATGGTATAGTCATTTTATTTTTCTCAACAGCCAACTTGTTCTTGCAATATAAATTAATCATGTACAATAGTTATGTAAAGCCGTGCGCTCTTTCGAAACTCCAATAGAAAATTGTGCATGACACTTCTATTTTGTACATTATTTGATTCACCTGTGCAACCAAAAATATAAAAGTTGCATAGATGTATTATATCTCAAAATTTTCAAAACAAGACTTTTAGATAAGAAACGCGTAGAACAAAAAATTAATTAAATCATGAAACAAAATAACCTGCTGGGTAAAAACTAATTATTGTTCAGTCATGTGGTTTTGTCGTCGTATGCATAACATATAATAATAATTTTAAAAAAAGCTATAATTACCAATACCACTTATAATTTTACTTTTGCTTAATGCGATTTTAATCATTTCGTATTACTTTTCATAGGTTCTATGATCTCACGAACGGAATCTCTGACCCAGAGCTTTTCTTCCCACCAAAAGAGTGCATAGTCGGACACCATTAAAAATCATTGCTCTGAAACCCATCTTATCTTAACTAATTTTGTTGTCAATATATTTTCATATCAATATAGTTATTGAATTGGTGTGTTTTTTACTGTGAAAATGTAAGTCTTCATCCAACTAGAAACTTAAAAACGTAATAAATAATAAATTGACAAAATAACAACACAAAATTGCGTTTGATCTTTTTTCCTTTGTCACTGTGCACAATATGTTTTCATTGATAAAAGATTAAACACTGACTTCCTCGAGGTTTTCTTTGCCTTTATCTGCATAATTATTCTAGGGCATCGTATTTCTTAACAGTCACAAAGTTAGGTAATGAAATCGCACACCTAACATCCCGAAACGGCCTTGAAAACATATCATTTGTAAATTCTTGATTCTTACTTCTTTGATTTTTTGGGTTTTGGGAGTTTTGGGTTTTTTTGTTTTTTTTTTCAATTGTCTTCCTTTAAACTGCATGTTTGTGTACAGTACAACATGTTGTTTCCAGGATATTGTGTCTTAAGAATAAAAAAAAGGAGAGAGGGGAAATGTGCATAAATAATTAAGACACCACTTACAACCACACAATTCAATCTAGTTATGATAAATGCTGTATTCACTTAAGGAAAGGTAGTTAGTACGCTATTAAAAAATGTAGGCCTCTCTTGTGTTAAAAAGTAATATTTTATAAATAGGTAACTTCAAATATGTATTTTAAATATTTCATAAACAAGGTAGGATTTTGCGGCGCTCATATTAATATTGGTGCTAAGACCGATCATATAGAAGACATAGCCTCAAAGTTAATGAAATGCCTATGAAAATGTGATGCAGCGTTCACAACAGATTTTGTCGTCTGTGTAGAGGGAAAATAGGAATGGACGACTCAGATCCACAAATATTCCAATTAAAAAAAATCTCTTCACAGATACCTAGATGAATATCTTTATTTTAATGCATTTCAATCTTTAATAATTAATTATTGTGAGAAGTCTTTTCTTTTCATAAGGCATGGAACTGAGAACAAGCGTAAATTTGAGCGTAAGTATTTGTGAAATCTATTTCTATTTCCGTCGATTTATTTTAATGTAAGCGACATCCTGTTCTGAAAACACGTGAGGGATTGTTTCATAATGACTGTGTTAAACTCGATTTTTAAGTTAAAGTGAAAAAAAAGTTGTCTTAACATAACAAATAGGGAAAAAATATTGAGTCGCATCATGACTCATCTAAGAATTTGTAACATATTCTAAAGAAAGGTGAATTAATGTTAATGTCGTACACAATTGAAAAAATTAATAATTGTTAATACAATGTAGTTCTTTTCGAATGTTCCAACTTACTCACATTGAAAGTTGCTATTTGAATACATTAACCAAACTTTTTCACTGAAAATAAGCACAAAGAGTTGGATTTTTCGTTATGATGCCTTCGTTTTTTTAACCGCCTATTCCGTGATGTACAAAATGGTCTACAAGTTGCTTGTGCACTATTTTAAACAGAAAAACTGACATAAACAGGCTTTAAACTTCTTCCAATCAATAGGTATATTTTACAGTGTGCCCGACATCAATTTCATAACATAAAAATGTTCAGCTCACTCACAGTCACACGTATCCTTGCCTGCTTTAAATTTAGACCATGTACTAAGGGTACTTTTCAATAGTTAAAGCTATACTTAGAGCGGCGTCAAGACGTAGGCCTATCGCACATCGTACTATTGAATTTTCAACCCTTTGTCTCTTTTAAAAGTCTTTAAATGTAAATACCTATTATTTGAAACATTCTAGTTCGACAAAGAGAGAGGCTTCAACGTCCTGGGGAAGATGGTCTACGACGAGTACGAGAGGAGGATCAGCGAGTTTGAGGATGAGAGTGTCAACAAGACCAGAACTTACTATTTCAAAATCAAGCTTTACAACGAGGTACGGTATTGCTTATTTAGTTAATTAGAGTAGTTGTGTGTGGTTATAATGATAATTAATACACATAATCGCAATAACGACAATAAATCTCATATAAGTAGGTGTAATCAAAATATCAGAAATACATCTGATACGCCTCCATGGACTCCGTTGGCTATTATGTAATGAATCATGATCATCATTGCCCTTTACGTTGGTAGAGTATAGACCAATAGTCAGAGAGCACCTTCTTGGGCACATTTTCCAAGTTGGCACCATCTATATCCTTCTCTTTTCATATTATTCCCAATACATTATCTTCCAAGTCTAACGTGACCTACATCTGCCTCTTTGTCATAGAAGGTTCCTCTGTGTCGCCTGCCTTGTGATGCTCTTCTGTAGTTTTCTCAAATTGTGTCCTATCCACCATTGTCTCATTAGGCCTCTCCCTCCCTCCTTTTGTCTATGGTTAGCCTTTTTATCTCCTCATTTTGTTTTGTTATGCCACTTTATCCGCAAAAAAAAACAAAACAACAACAACAAAAACTCATTAAACATTTCTCTACAAATGTGTACGTGGAAAACACCCAAGGCGAACGTCTGAGAGGCAGCCTAAAAGTATGGCCTATTTCATCCAAAGTTGCTATTGAATAGTGAATGTAAAATATTTTGTAAAAAGAAGAAATTAATGACTTGAAAGCGTAATAATTAATCTTCAAACATAATTATTTATATTAAACGGATTCTACTGCATTTCACGACCAAGAGCATGAATTATTAACGCATCATTGAACTTTCGTCCATTCATTCCATATTCAGAACAAAGAGTACATTCTTGACCTGAAGACCAGGATGTGCAATGTGACCACCCCCCGCTCCCCATGGCACCCGTACGGTGTCCCCCCTGACGCAGAGTTCAGGGCCGAGGCCGTCGTAGGAGCCGCTGGCGTACCCGGGGAATCTGTCACGGTTGCAGACTTCGCTCACCAGACAACAGATGGTATGTCTTACTCTATAGTATAAGCCGTTTTTTTTTCGGCCTCAAGCCACTTCATAAGATTAAGGCAATACTAAGACCACATTATTATATAATTGTTACGTAAAATTTGATTAAAATTTTGAGCTTTTAAAAAGCCGGTGATGCTTAAAAACCATGTGTACATACATGAAATATGGGGGCGGTAGTGAATCATTTAAGTGGTAGAGCGCTTGGTATCTATTCTGAAGGTCTCCATTCGTTTCTTTGATCGGGCAAATTTATTTATCCGATTTCGTCTCCAACTGGTTGGGTCAGCGTAAGTACAGGAAGTAGGCCTACCCCCGGTCTGTGTATATGGTGCAGCACCTAAAATTGTCTCTCCACAATATAGCCTGGTTGCTGGCGTCGGACGTTAAAAAACCAAACGTTCCATTTTACTTTATGACAGTTACTGTATAAAATCTCTCTCTCTCTCTCTCTCCCTCTCTCTCTCTACCGTTCTTTCCTTCCGCACTGCTTCCCTCTTCTCTATGATTTCCACCAACAATGTCCAGCGCCCAGAACCTGTAGGGTGATCCTGAAAGTTCACGTGCGGAAAATCCTTGAATTTATGTCTTTTTAATTTCAAAAACCTTAACGCAAAGCGCCAATGTAATTCGTGCTGTAGAGTTGAATATTGATACAGCAGATTTTTCTTGGCGCGTTCTTTGGTCAATCTCAGATCAAAACCTGGTTGTATAAATAACAGATGTCCCTTATCTTAGCTCGCTGTCGCTAGTTTACATCATCCTTATCTTTATTCACGGACCGTCCAACTGAAAGCGTTCGTGACATATGGGTCTAATGCTGTATTATTGACTTTTTCTTGAAGTTAACGTAATTATAATCACTATAGGCTTGTGAATATTGTGTGGAGAAAGAAAAAAATAACACAATGAAAACTTTTTCAATTAAGAAAAAAAAAAAAGAATTTTGGTGAGATAAAATGGCTCTTTAAAATTTATAAGAAACTAATAATATTGTAGAAGTATAGGCTTATAAGTTCCTTCACATATTTTATATCGTTCTTAGTTGAAGCAAACTTTTCCGTAATTTCACATAACCATAGCTCATTGATTGGCACAGTATTTTAGAAATTTACGATAGCATCACCGATAGTCTTAAAATGAATTTATAGTATAGTACGCTAAGCCCTACTCATTGTCCTTATTAAAATTTATAGTATAGTACGCTAAGCCCTACTCGTTGTCCTTAATTTAGTAAATTCAAACTTTGGAAACTCCAATTTTTCATATGATGCAAAGACCAAAATGTCTATTGCAAACAAGTACCAGTCTTAACGAAACTGTCTTTTCTCACAAGGTGGCTTTGGATTCGCTGTGGCACGGGATTTTACAAATTAACGATATCACCACCGATAGTCATAAATATGAATTTATAGTATAGTACGCTAAGACCAATTTTTCATAATGATGCAAAATTCAAAATGTATATTGCAAACAAGTACCAGTCTTAACGAAACTGTCTTTTCTCACAAGGTGGATTTGGATTCGCTGTGACAGAACCAAGCTGTTTCCCAGTTGGACACGCTTTCTTCTCTAAAGACTACGGTTTGGAGATCACAAAGTAAGTTTTCCCCTCACCCTTTGAGTTGTATCAGTTCTTCACGACTTTACTATTATGTAAAGCATTTTCTTTTTAGTCAACAGAGATGCATTATTATTAATTTTTACATAATTAATTTCGAACATTTGAAACATTGCCATTACTTTTTATTTCTTATTACTTCATTTTAAAACAATATGTTAGTTACATAATGCGCTTATGGTATACTATATAAATAGCGCAGCTCGATATAGCTAAGATGTTCTTGCTACAATTGTTTCTTTGAAGTGAACTAACAAACAGAAATTAAATTAGCCATTCAAAGAGGTAGGCCCTAATTCGATTTCTAAAAATATTTCATAAAGTCAGTTCTCTAGTTGATAGTTCCTGTTGTTATGATATCATTTTATGACTATGATAGATATTCAATGGCGTCACCTGATATCTTTTTGTGTTCCTAATGCATGCGTTTGTTTTTGGTTTTGAATTTTTTTTTCTTTGGTTTTGCTTTTTGTACCGTATTAATCTATGCGTATTACAGAACACACACACAAAAATGAATAAAAATAAAGTTTCAAAAAAAGAGTTTCCGATATTCCAGAATAAACAAGTGTGAGAGTGCCTATTTTGCATTGCAGTGTTAAAATAACTAATGGTAACTTTCCTTTCTCTGCAGTTTCTACGATCTACAGAATGGTATCAGCGACCCTGAAGCTTTCAACATTCCTAAGGAGTGCATGTCTCTTTGATATGCTAACATCCACAATTAATAATATATTACATAGAATGTGAAATATGTTCTATTTAAATTTATTACTCAAATAAAAAAAAAATCTTTCAAATATTGCTTTAAAATATATTTAAAAAATAAACATCAATCATATATATTTAATTCATAGGTTTATTTTCTTATCACATTGATTATCACAGTTTTAATCCTTAAGTGAAAGTAATAAATAAAAAAGAAGGGGGAAAAACATTTAAAAAAAGTTAAGCAAGAGGACTTAAAATAATTAATTTTGAATTATTGTTAAACTATTAAGTCCTCAACATAATAACATTATAAATGTTCAGTGTTATTAACTTACAAGGTTTTGCAGCTAAGCAACATTTAAAAATTTGTTTCCTTTAAAAAATGTTTTTTTAAACAAGACCAAAAAAAATTGCTGACCTAAGCAGAATATTTTTTTCAACTATAGTATACACAAAAACTTTTGAATAACAAAAGTGGCATGAACAAAGGTTCAAATAGATGCATGTATAATATTTTCTTTCATTTTAGGTAATAATTTCCTAACAACAAAAGCAAAGTTCAATGAAAGATACTGGGAAGCATATCTCAAAATTAAACTGCACTATCCTATATGCATTTTGTAAAACACTGTAAATGTATCCACATTTGTACATAGATAATGATTGTATTAACATTATTAAGCAGGCAGGCATATTTGACACTTCATATATTTTATATGAGACGCTGTATACAGAAGAAAGTTATCACAGATTCATGATCAATACTGGATTAGATTTCAATAAGATAAGTTAAACATTACCACAATAATTTATCGCTGGTATGTATGCAATTAATATGGGGAAACATATTACCACTGACAGTGACAAAATCATTTTTTTATATAAATTATGTTAAATAGAAGAAAAACCTTTAGGCTAATAGGGCTAATAAATCATACTTAAAAAAGATATCAGTTTTAGGAATAATATTTCTAAATTGAAAAAAAAATTAAATAGAAATGAGATATGATATATAATCAGTTTTTCCCCATTGAATTTTCATAATAAATTTAGAAATAAATCTCATATACATGCTTCTATCTGATCATTATTTGCACAGACGTCTTGTTGCAAAAGAATGTCTAGTATTTTTTAACAATTTACTGGTGTTTCTGTACCTTAGAAACATCTAAATATACAATAGCAATAATTATAACGATAATAGTAATAATAATAATAATAGAAGAAGAAGAAGAAGAAGAAGAAGAAGAAGAAGAAGAAGAAGAAGAAGAAGAAGAAGAAGAAGAAGAAGAAGAAGAAGAAGAAGAAGAAGAAGAAGAAGAAGAAAATTTTGAGTAAGTAAAAAAACAACTAGAATAAACGTTACAAAATATTGCAACTTAAGGTATCGAATAGTGTTGATAACATAGTTTTGACAGCAGTATCACATAATTTCTACAGTATCTAACTCAAGAATTTTATTATTCTTAATTCACCAGGCTCAACACTCAAATAAATCAATAAAAAAAAAACACCTTGACTAAAACAGTGCTACTCAAATACAATGAATTTGTATTCAAAGAACACCATTTATTCAAGAGATAGATAAATCACCCAATTTTTCCCTTTTCGAATCTTTAGTATACTATACATGTATTTGATCCAACAAACTAATGTATAGAAAAACACTTCTCCCTCGAGCCATGACTGATATCATGCAGTGTAGTGTACAGTCAACAGATGGGTCAAAGAATGGAAAATGGCAAGCAGCAAGTAAAGGGTAAAAGGATTGACAGCCAACTGACAGCAATCGTGAAGAAGTCAATGAAGTGATATAAAAATATATTTTATATATTGAGAATCTTGCGCCATGTTAGCGCAAAAAACAAGAGAACAAACCAAGACATAATAGCAGATCAAAGAGATAAAGCGTCAGGTTTAAAACGTTGGATGTGTGTGTGTGTGTGTTTTTCTCTGGGGAAAGAAGAGGCAAAGGAAGAGTTGGAGGGACAGTGAGAGAGGGGGGGATATATGTACCATATTGGCAGGACTGAGCCACACAAGGTTTCAACGAATCTTGCATCCAATGAGTTATTGAAAAAAAACACAAAAAAACAAGCTAGTCCGTTGAGTCTGAGGTGTACTGTATAAAGACTTATTTCAGTTATCCATCTCTGCCCTCCAGTTGGCAATCTCTTCCTCATCAAACCAATCGCTATCTTCATTCTGTGGAAATGTTTAAAAGAATCAAACTGGTCAAAGATATGACAATAATCATTTGAAGCTCTTACTACTTTTAGAGCATCATGAGCTTAGAATGAAATTGTAATTTGAAAATTTTGAAAATATGTATAGTTTCCCTTTTGAAATATAATGGCTGGATTCATATGTCGAGGATGAATGGAAAAAGAATGTTTGGAAAGACAAATTGAGTTTGGTATAAATATATATCTAATCAAAACATGCTAAATCATGAATGTTAGGGGGATCAGGTGCTCCAAGGATAGAGCGTACAGATTCAAATTCAATACTTGCTCAGGCCGGCTCATTATTTTTCCTATATCTGCTGGCTGCATAGTCAAATGTTGTCAGTATAATGTGACTGGCCAAGTACTTGTCTCCCACTCCGAGGTGTAAAAGCTGTATAGGATCTCCCTCAAGAGCTAAACTAAGAAAAGGCTTTGCTTTGTCCGATCAACAGTTTTATGCTGAAAAAATTGTACTGTTCAGCATAATCCCCTCTTCAGTGGACACTATTGCATGATAAGCTAACAAAGAGACTTGGTAAAGTTCAAACTAAATTACAGAACTCTTGGTGAAAACATATTCCCTATACAGAGTTATTTTAAAGTGACTTGATTATATTTAAATTTAAACTCTCATATCAATATTGAAAACGATTCCTGAAAATAGGTTTAAGAAATGTTTGCAGTGCAAATATCAGTGTGTTTGTTAGACGAGTATCTATCTTATAGAGATCTTTAGAAATTTATTAAAATGCATTTAAATACAGAAAAACAACAGTAAAATATATAGGCTACTGGCAGCACAGAAATAATACTATTTACAATATTGAAAACGATTCCTGAAAATAAGTTTTAAGAAATTTAAGAAATGTAGGTAGTGCAACTATAAGTATATTTGTTGGACGAGTATCTATCTTATAGAGATGATAAAAATTAAAATGCATTTGTTTCCTTTAATTAAATATAGGAAAACAACAGTAGAATATATAGGCTACTGGTAGCACAGAAATAGTACTTTTTTAATCATCTCATAACAACAAATAATGGGATATGCTATTGCGTTAGCTCAGTTATTATTCCATATTATTCCTCATCTGCTTCATAATGATATATCACTTACATCAGCTGCTGGTGTAGTCAACAAGCTGTATCGTTCATCCACTCGTGCTTCCATTCCCACACAATGCACATCAGCAGAGCAGTTTGAGGACTCAGCAAAAGTAAGAGATTGGCTACATGAAGCTGATTGGAATAAACCTTCTTCATCTGAATATTTTATTTTTGATTGCTTACTTGGCGCTTGCAAGGAAAGCGTGTCATCTGAAACCATGTCTGACTTTTCACCTTGGGTATTCAAATACTCTGAAGACCTTTTTCGAGGAAAATTATCCTGTTTTACTATATCGACTGAGTGTATATGATCCACAAAAAAAGGGTCTTCTGCATCATTGTGTTGAAAATGTACACATTCAAATGACTGCCTTGGAGGGCTCTGAATAGACTTGAAAAATGAATCATCTGGAAACGAAATGTCATGTTGTGCACTTTGATGCTCTGGAGTGAAAGATCCACATTCTTGATTGAAGTTTGGCAGGTCAGTAAACTGCAAGGATCCACTAGTGTTTCCAAAAGTTTCATGTCTTTGATATTTGCAGTATGTTTCTGATTCATTTCGACATGCAAGACTGTGGCTGTTTTGTGCAATTGAATTCCAGTTAGAAAAACTGAACTCATTGTTATCATACTCATTATGAATGTATGTGTCTTTGCTCATACTTTGATTATTGTTATTACTTTCCTGAAGTCTTCCGTACAATTCCCACGATTGTAAATCTCTTTCAGCTTTGACAATGTCATCTCTAAACAACCGCTCCATGCAATAATCTTCTTCATTATCTAACATCCACACCTCTTCATCACGATTTTGTATAAAGCTTTGTGATGTCATTTCTGAAACAAAATCTCTTCCATTTGTATCAGGTGTTGAATTTTGCAAGTCTTTTGTAGAACGCTCAAAACTTGGAGCGCATAAAGTGCTTATCTGACTATCTTCCCAGTCGTCAAAATTTTCGTCTGCTTCATCTGGAGACTAAAAAATAGAGGGTAAATTAGACAATATTTACTTACTGAAAATCTTGATTTCTAAATAAAGCGATGTCAAGCAAATGCCTTACTTAAATTATAGATTTTAAAGGATGTGCGAAATTGTGTATTTGAAATCTTTCTTGTTTACAGCAAAAAAAAATCTTTTTGATTTAATTGCAAAAAAAAAAACATGTGTTGCATTTAAATAGACAATATATCTCAAACTTGGCTAAGGGAGAGTATGTTGAATGACAGTAGTAAATAAACCACAATATTGAACAATCGTTCTTCTTCTAAATTAATTCTTTTAACATAAATCCATTGTACAAGAAAAAAAAGGAACACAAAATTTTCATTAACATATAACAAAAAAATTGACTCAAAAGCAGATCAAAGAGATATCTGCTTAAATATCAATGACACTTTCATTTAAAATCAAATTTCGAAAATTGTTTGTGAATTAACAATGCATATCTCAGAGAAGTCTCTGATATGATTTTCTATAGCTAACATAATACATATAGAAAAACATGTAATGGGTCAAATGACATTTTAAGGTTTCATATATTAAAAAAAACCCATCTATAATAAAATAACTTTTCTGAAACTTCATTATTCGAATATCTTATAAAACTTTCATGTTTCACCCTTCTTCCAAACGAAAATGTAAAAAAAAAAAAATAAAAAAAGATAAATAAGGACATATCTCACATGTGGAATCGGTGGATCATGGTCTGACGTAGATTGACCATTTATTACTTTCTTCAAGGCCTTTTCCAGATGCTGAGACATGACTAGTCTTGACGAAGTCTGCAAAGAAGATAACAGACCCAAGATACAATAATAATATGTCAAATGAAATGTGTAACCATTGTCCATGAAGAAAACATCATTTAAACTACTGGTTGGTTAGTTTGTTCCTAAAAATCCATCACAGGCAACTAGGTTATATTGCAGAAAGGTCCTAAGACTAAAATGTGACAGAGACAGTGCAGGAACACCAAGCCTATTGTCTCAGTTGCTCACATTAGATGAAACACTCAATCAGTAACAAACAAGGCAGTTCAATTGAGGAGAGGATCGAACTAAACATTCTCCCATTAAAGTTGCACGCTTTACCAATGTAAACTATTGGGCACATATGAAATAAAATAGTGACAAAGTGACTCACAATGATGTTTGACCCACTCCCCCCCTACAAGTTAAGAAAGGAAATATACTTCATAAAAAATAAAAATGCACGAATAACTTCAACTTACAGGAACGAGATTGCTAACTTCAGATCGGAAATCAATGTTTGTACTTCTAGTGAAGATATCCGTCAAAGAATTCACTACATCTGGAATCAATCGCTCGAATGATGAAGGATCAGCCAGTGCCTGGAAATACAGTTTAAGAGAAGCAAACATTCCTTGCTTGATTTGTATGTATGGAAAAAAAAAGTCTGATTGGCGTTTCAATCAGATAAAAGCGATGATTTTACAGACAATAAAACAACAACAAAAATGTTCAGCAAAATAAAATCAACAACAAAAAACGAGGAAATATTTACCTTATCCTTATGTTTTAGAGCGTTAGAAGTTCCAAATATTTTTGCAAGAGCAGAACTTGTACACTTTTCCAAAATGTTGAGATCAAGTATAGTAAGTAAATTTGCTGATATGTTCCTGTGGACAGCTTTGTTCACCAAAAAAGAAAAAGAAAAAGAAAATTGAAAAAAAAAAAGAAGACAGTTTTCTTAACAATATCATTATCATAGACAACTAAATGAATACTTTAAGTAATAAAATTATTATTTTAGCTTTCCAAAACACATCCTATTAATCATTCAAATAACTTTTAAAATATGGCTTTTTCCTTTTTTCAAATTTAAACAGTTTAAACACTAATGAAAACTTTAAGACACATAGAAAACGGCCAATATTTATAGCACGACACTGAATACAGGTAAAAGAAAAAGAGAAAAAAAACACTGAACAGTTTCCCTGAAAAAGGTAGCATGTACGTATTTGAAATAAGTAAATCTAAGAATTTTTGTACATTTAAAAAGAGAAATATTGTACTATATTAATTATATGTACCTGACAGTGATTCTGTGGTATCAAATGCTTTGTTTGCATGATCCAAAATGAAAGCAAATACCATGCAGAAACGATGACAGACAGATTTCCTTGAAGATAAATCACAAGAGTTAACTCTTTGAGCACGGACTTCAATACTATAGTTTGCTGAAAAAGAATATTCAGCACTGAAAAAAGTATTTATGATAACTGATCTGATTAAGTATGTGTTCAGTACTTAGAAAAAAATGTTTGTTTTAGGGGTAAGAAAACTTAAAAAGGATTAATGCATATACATTTTGAATGATCAAGCCTTGAAATGAATCATTATTAGAACTATTTGGTGCCAAAGCTTTGAATTTGTAAATAAAACAATGAATTCATCTGTGCTTATGAAGTTTGAAACGTACATTATAAAAAACTATTGGCTTACATTTATCTGAGGCAAATAAAGCAAAATTTTCATCATACTTTTTTTTACTTTACTAGCTTTCATTATAAAGTCATGTAATTTACAAAAGAACAATAAATAATAAAAAGAATTCAAAAACATATATTAATTTATTATTGCATATTTTCATACTCACAACATTTTGCAGGTGTTTTGCAAAACTTGATCCCAAAGTTAGAGAGGTGTAGGAATGCTTCTGGCTGCTCCATCAACTTTTTAGCAAACATGCTGATTATTAGTGGGACCCCATGAGGCCCGTAAAATAACAACTCCTAGAAATGTAAGGGTCAGCAATGCCAGTAATTGAAATTTAAAAGTTCCACATGGACATCCAAAGTGTACATTGTGAATAGAGTATTTCACACTCTTTCAATTCACTCACCACTGTATAGGAACAAAAATAAGCCCCATTCACATATAAAATTCTCCCCACAAAGCTACATAAGGGATAAAAAAAAAAAAAAGAAACTGTAAGAAATAAAGTAAAAATTGTTTTACAAATAACGAGATAACTCAAAATGTAGGCATTACTCATAATCTTGAAATGAATTGAATTTATTTTCATGTTTATTCTACCAGTGGTCGTCCTCAAACTTTTAATTTATTCTGCTTTTACAGAGCTTTGTAGACCCCCCGCCAAAAAAAAAAACAAAAACAAAAAAACAACAACAACAACAAAAACACAAAAAAAAACAAGACAAATTTGTGCAAATATATGTCATGTGACCATTAGAACCAAAACTATAATTTTGGTGTATCAAAGTGCTATTTCTTATTTCTTCTGCCTTTCATGTAGCATATATAGCATGGTTTCTGTGAAAATTATATACCAGTCTTTCAAACCAAGAGGCACATGTGTAATTGTTACATAGCCTTTAGTCCCTACTTAGGTTTTCTACTCAAAGAAACACAACATAACACAGCAATACCAATATGACCCACACATTCGATGTATGACTTTAGTTTATTGGGCTATCAGTTGTTTCCCCTCCTATGATCTAAATGTCTTCTTTACTAAAGTAAATTTTACTCTTATTATTATTATTTTTAATACACTTTAATTATAAACATATACAGAAAATATTTTGAAAGAGGATACATAGATATGCCCAGGAGTTGTAGATTCCTTCCCCTTCTTTGGTACAAAATTTGCATCTCCATTTAGTTCATTTATCTTGATCATGGGAATATAGAGCAATACACACTTAAGAGTGAGAGATGTTCTTTGTGAGTGTGACTGTGATACTCTGCAATCAGCCAATGTATGAACATCACTACTCTGCACTTCATATGTTCCAAATTCATATTGGTGAGCGTATTTCCTGAAATACATGATTTGACAAATTGGAAGAGATCTGAGAGCATAATTATGCAAGGAGAAAAAAATGTTAAAGTCACTTTTGGCGCAAAACGTATTGCGTATTATTTTCGTTTGCCATTTAGTTAAAGTATAACTTTAACTTTTTTGTTTTGTTTTCATAAATTCAAAAAGTTTTCTTCATAAAATTGGTGCGATATAAATACTTGAGATAGTCCAATTTAAGATTTACCTCTCAAACAGTTTTGGGTGGATCATAAAATCATCTGAAACAAAACCTTCGTGGTCTCTGAGGAAAAAATGTAAGATTTTTTCAAATTATGAGATTTTCTATTGTAATACCAAAAGTTTTAGGACAAATAAGGATTTAACATTACAATAATATGTCTTTGAGTTCTGTCAGTGCTCTTAAAAAACAAATGGAGAAAAAAAAAGAAGAATTAATGCAAACAGACTACAAAAAAATGACAAAATTGATTTCCACGGAAAAGCGAGGAACCCAACAACGCTTCCCGCATTGAATGCCCAGCTACAAATAATGACCATGTAATTACTTCATTTATACACAATTATTTCATTTGTGACGCCTGCCAAGATGAAGGATATGCACATTTGTACATATTTAAGTTTCTATACGCTCTCACCTTAGGTCAAGGTCAATTGTATTTCCAGAATGGTATGAAAAAGAAAGCTGCATCTGTGAAATAGATTGGAAATATTCAGGATAGAAGGATAAATGCTTCTCCTTTACTATCATTTTAACTGTATAAATATTTTACAAGATTATAGGAGAAATATATAAAAACATTATAAAACTTTTTACTTTTTTCCATTATACTTTCTTTTCTGAATCACTTAGAGAGACAATGGGAGTAGGGGCTCCCATTTTACATCTTTCTGACCTCTTTCCAACAAATACATATTTATATCTCCATTTTCACAAGGGCATTGTAGCAGCTTATATTCTTTATTACTGCATACTTACATAGTCTAATAAGCCCCTGGTTCAGTAATTATAAAAAAAAATTGTAAACATTTGAAAAAAGAGATTGACATTTTTAGTTTCTTTCACCTTCTGAAATGCATAGTTAAAGTTGATCTTATTCTAGACTTAACTTTGTTGCTCCAATACTATGTGAAATAATTTAAAAGTATTGTATGACATAAAAAAGAAAAGTAAAAAACAATAATCCTCTAATAAAAATATGTTCCAATAATCTACATAAACAAAGGGCTTTTTGGACAATGTTACATTTCTCACCTCTGGATTAAGAAATTTAACTGCTTCTATCAAAGAACAAACTTCTTTGCAAACTTTGAAGTCAGTTAGTGAACCTAAGAATGCCTTGAATTTCAGAAGAAGAAAAAAAGTTGCATGATTTTCTATCTAATAGAAAGTATATTGAAATGTACTTTAATAACCAAACTTTGCATCTCAAAGAAAAAAAGTTTCATAACCATAACATAACCCAATACTTTTTTTCCACATTACTTTCCTCAAAGATTAACCATGTGTATGTAAAAATGTACAACAAGCTGGAGTGGACACAAAGTTTCTTTTCTTTTCTTTTTTTTCAAAGTTGCTTTCAATGGATTATTTTGTCTCCTTTATGTAACATGCAAATTATTGTGTAGTTGACTACAATTTGTCTCTCTAGATTGTTTTCACGATTTTATTTACACTATGCATTGGTTTATCTTGCCATTGGACCAAAAAGTGTGATGAAGATTATTTAAATGGCCACTGCATTATCATTTAATAATGAATGCAATCTATTCTACATGAACTTCTTTACAAGTGAATCATTTAATATTGATTATTTTTTAGCCATTGTTTTTTCCTTGATTGTTTAAAACCATTTATTATTCTATCAAGTTCTACTCAATCCTTTAAGATAATTTCACAAATAGTTAAGACAAATTAGTATGTTTCCCAATTGATAAAACATTACCCTTAACTGAATGACTGTACAGCAATCCTCGTCTTTCTTCACAGGTCTATCAACCGAATTGGTCACCTTCACCTCAGAGCCATTTGTTTCCGTCTGCTCCAGCCAAAGGATGTGAGTTGTCTTGTTCCTATCAGTTACACTGCCTAGGTCTATATCTTTGACTGTCTGGACTGCAAGATTACTCTCTCCCTTATGCTCTTGCATTGCCCCAACAAAGCTGTATAATGCTGGCATCTCTCCATCTAAAAGAACAAAGAGAAATAAAGAAGAAAACAGAATTTAACAAAGTCAGAATAAATATCATGTCAACAGGGCGGTTATGTGAAGGTTTAATATACAACGGAAGCAATGTTTTATAGAACAGTAATTTATTATAATAATTATTTGGTTTCTTATGATTTAGAAAAACCCTTATTAAAACCTATTACACACGATAACAAAATGACAGTGAATCCCAACTCTGAAAACACTTAAAAAAATCTACAAGAATCAATAAAACAGATGGTACCATTTAATGAAAACATGTATATACGGTTAATGTTGGAGTTTTTTTTTCTGAATCCTTTGTCTTCAAATTTAAGTTGGTGAAAGTTAATCATGTATATTATAAGAAGGTTGAGCGTATATTTACAAAAATAGACATCTTTACGTTAAAAAAATTTATGAAAAAAATTCCATTTTAAATTTGCAATAATTACGTCAAATAATTATGTTTCTATAGATTGCAACAAAGCATTCATATATAAGAGGATAAATACCTTGTAAAGCTGTAAGAAAACCAACCCTTTGGGTGCATGAAACTGGAAAAATATAAGGTGATTTAGTTACAATGTCATCAATGATAATTAATAGAATTCTGATTCAAGGCTTCTCTAGAAAGAGAGAGCAAGAGAGATGAAGAGGGAAAAAATACATATATTTATTTAGTATCCCCTGACTTTTATAAAGAGAGCTCAGGCTTTCTCTTATTTTTTTTATAATGTATCATGTCTTATGTTGTGCACACACACACACAAAATGGAAACAATGAAAAATACTGGAGGATGAATATTATACATATTTCAGTATTGAAGCATAAAAACAAGATTAAAATAAAAGGCCTTTGGTAGACACTACGCAGTTCGCGCTGAGAAAGACGAACTTATCTAATACGCAGTTCGCGTTCAGAAAGTCGGACTTTCCTACTACGCAGTTCGTGTTCAGAGAGTCGAACCTCCCCACTACGCAGTTACCTTTCAGAGTCAAACTTTGCAGTTACACAGTTAGCTTTTCGAAAGTTTCAAACAACGTGCACCTGATCAAATTAATGGATTGCCGCATCTTGCTGGATTGAAAGGCAATGAGCAACCAAGCCGATGTGAACATGAATTGCCATGGATTGACAAACAATGGTGAGAATGAGGGTCAATTTTGGAGCAGTGTTGCTGATAATACGCTGTGCAAGCATAATTGCTAAGAATTAATAGAAGAGCCTTCAAAGCGTCGCTTGGGGTTAGAGAAGAGTTCATGATAAAGAATTACATATAGTTCTACATGTTTGTACTAGTTTTTCTTGTTATTGAGGGAGTGGTACTTTTTTATTTCATGTTTTTGTGTCCACTCAGTTGCAGTATAATGTTTTGCTCATCAATTTTCTCTAGACTAATAAGAGTAAAACTAAGCAAGAACGGTTCAAGGAGACTCGAGTCACCTCTTGTCATCTTTAATGACTGAAGCAAATACTCAGCAACTTCAGTAAAGGCAGTACATAAAATTTACAAGCAAACTCACTTCGTTAGGTTAAAAAATAATAATGCATAAACGAAGCAATAGAATACATGTCAGAATTAGAGCAGTAATATACAACATATAACTTAATTAACTAAGTAAATCGGTTCTGACGTCATAGAACTGCGCGTTGAGAAAGTTGAACTTCCCCACAACGAACTGCGGGGCGAGCACCCACTTCGAAAATAAAAACCAAACATAATTTTGAAAATAAAATAACAAAAGTGATCCTATCGAATTCAGACTTAAGCTATATACCCGATCATAGCAGCATTTTTTTTTTACCTCAGAAGAACCATTCCCTTCTTTCTTCATGAATTCTTAAAAAATAGTACAAAAAGTCAGGGTATAAGAAGAATTGTGTGCAGTTCTAACTATCTGTTATCAATTATGACACAAAAACTTAATATTAAAACATTTCCAATAATGAGCAATAAAAAGCAAGTTGAGAATGAGAAATGCAGTATAGCATTAAAAAAATTAGAAGATCAACCTTTGATGTTGAAAATGTTGATATTATCATCATCAGATCCTTGCTTTTGACAAGCTTGTTTCATTGTGACTCTTATTGCTGGCCTTTTCATTTCATATGAAAGCGTCTGTGAGCTTTCGGCACATAGCGCTACTTGGAAAATCTAATGTCAAAAAAAAAGAAGAAAAAAAGGATTAAAGTAAGTTAATCAAAATCATATTTTGTTAAATCTTAGTTCTAGAGTAATTTGTTTATAATAAACTTTTTTTCTTCACTTCACAGATAAACAATATTCCATGCCATCATACACGTCAAAATAAAAGAAATAAAATATGGAGCGGGTGCCAAAAACAAGCTTTTGTCTTAACAGAAAGGGCAGAGAAGTCAAGTATATATAGGAAACTTAGTGTAGATAAAATATTAGAGAAAGACAGCAAGCCAGTTATATAAATTTGTAAGTTCGCAAGTAACAATAAGCTGTTTACAAGAGTGTCAAAGAGAGCTCTAACAGAAAGGAGAAGGAGAGACAGAGAGAGAGAGAGAGAGACAGAGAGAGAGAGATAGAGAAAGAGAGAGTTCAGTTGGTTTATGTGCTGCAACACACGAGACAGGGCTGGGATACCATGAGTTCTGCCTCAGCCAGTCACATGAAACTGACGCCGACCAAACCAGTGGGGATTGAAATCGCCAGGACTAGAACCACTGACTTTTAGCGTCAGAAATCTATGTTCTACACCAGGACCACCGCACCCCCATTGAGAGAGAGAGAGAGAGAGAGAGAGAGAGAGAGAGAGAGAGAGAGAGAGAGATGAGAGATAGGAGAGTGAGATATTTAGGGAGAGAACGTGTGAACTTCTGTCAAATTAGATCTTAGGATTTCAGAGTAAAATAAGATCTAGATCTTGCTCTAGATTACAGATTTACCTCATGAAGAGCAAACAACAATTTATCTGCTGACTGCATACTATAGTAGCCTATATAGAGATCTTGATCTAGATTTATATCTAGATTCTAGACTTGGGAAAAAAGTTAGATCTAGATCTAATTAAAATCTAGATGCAATCTGTATGAGCTCTGAACAGAAGTTACAGGATCTCTCTCTCTCTCTCTCTCTCTCTCTCTCTCTCTCCCTGTAAATCTGGCTATATCTTGATTATACGAAAAGCTCAAGACACGGTACATGTATTGTTATTTTTCAACAACTTCAGGCAGCACTTAATCCACTTATCAGTAAGCAGACGCCGGTTCCGTGAATGAGTCTACTTTTACTTTCGCTTTTGTTTTCATCGAAAATGCAAAACTAAGAATGTGAATTTTCTAAGTTACGTGACAATGATATTAAATAAATTGTTCAGTTTACGTTATTTTTCAATTCATACTCAGTTTGAAACATCGAATAATTTTGTTGTAAACCTTCGAATGCTATGTTTTAATATATGTCGTTTTTGTTTTTGTTGTTTATAAGTCTATAAAATCAACTTCAAAGTTTTGTTTCCTATGTTGGCGTGGAATATAACATGAAGAAACAAAATGGCAGCGCCCATGAAGGTTGAATCTTACTGAATTAAAACTCTACTGAAGTGAAATTTACACCTCGTTTCTTTTTAGGATTGTAAACAAGATCTGCATATAGATATGGTTAAAGGCCCTAAATGAATGGTCTTAAATAATAAGAGCGTTTCATCTGATCGAGGCTAGATTCTATTCGTAAGCTGATCTTGACTGAACTCATAGATCTATGCCTATATTAGATCTAGAAATCTAGGTCTAGATCAAGTCTAGGGTCAAGATTGTCCAACTGCTAAAATGACTTTCCATACCTTAATTCCGAAACTTCTAAAAAGCAAACAAAGAAATGTATATCTGCTCTACTTTAGAGCAAGAATTCATCAAAGTCAAGCAAAGTATCACCAGTATGACCATGAAAGTATGGCAAAGACGAGAAACATTGGAATAATGGCTCACATTGATGCTGGAAAGACAACTACAACTGAACGGATGCTATATTACTCAGGTTTTTCGAGGCACTTGGGTAGGTTTAAGTCACTAGAAGTAGTTTATATACTATTCAAGCCGCACCTTTTTTTTTCCCAGTGTATATATAATTTTCGAAGGTGTTTACATCATTATCTCAACACCGTTCAATAAAACAAAATTAATGTCCTGTGCCTGGATAGAAGACAATCTCATATTGTAAGAATTAGACTAGTGTTTTAAAAGAGATGGGGAAATGTTTATTTTCAGTTCCAAAGACTTGGGTTGCTCAGAAAAATTGTTTTCGTGTGATCAATTAATTTTAGACTGAATATAGATTCATGGAAATGTCTCGTTATGGAGACAGCTATAAGAGCTTTATTTTATCAAACTAAGCTAGGTGTGAGAAAAAAATATTTGAACAGACCTTAAGTGTTTGGCAACACTTTTTAGATCTCATAGAAACCAAAAGCAGATTCAAAACTAGTTGAACAATTTCTTCTGTATACATACTCTCAGAGTCACTCTTTTTGCTTTCTCTCTCTCTCTCTCTCTCTCTCTCTCTCTCTCTCTCTCTCTCTCTCTCTCTCTCTATCTCTCTCTCTCTCTCTCTCTCATGATTTTTAGTCCATCAAAAGACACCCATTTTTATTCATTTTTTTTTAAAATAATTATCTACATTAATGATAAACCTGGTTGAAAAGGTGAGTGATCCTCGGTCCACCATACCTCTCTTTAGTCAAACATAATGTGCTTCATAGTGGTATTCGAACCACATCAATCATAGCTCTGCCCACTGAACCAAAAGGTACTCATTTTTCATACTTTTAATTCTATGGCAAAATGCTTTGCAAGTCATGTTTTCAGTGTTCGTCGGTTAGGTGATACTTTTTAAGAAGATGAATATTATCATTGGACATGAATGTTTTGTATTTATTTGTAAACTTATGAAAAGATCATGATCAAATGTATTATTATTTAAAATACAAAGGGGATGTTGATCATGGAGACACAGTGATGGATTACATGGAACAGGAGCGAGACCGCGGCATAACAATAACATCAGCTTCAATTACCTTCAACTGGAAAGGTCACAGAGTCAATTTAATTGACACACCAGGTAAGTCCTTGTTGTCTCTTATTAACAGTTTTAACTTAGTAAATAACAGTTATGGATATATTTACTATCATATTGCAGTTGTGTGAACACTTTTTATAAAAAATCAAAAGTACATTGCATCATCTTAAAAAGTTAAATAATAATTTTTTATTATGATAAGTAAGGTTTTGTAATGAGGAGTTCAAATAAGGTAATTAATTACACTTTTCTCAACAATAAAGTTATTATGAGTATATGTACTATTGCGTTTTCCTCTTTCTTTTCCACAGGACATGTAGATTTCACTGTAGAAGTTGAAAGATCACTTCGTGTATTAGATGGTGCAGTGGGTATTTTAGATGCTTCAGCAGGTAATTACGTCTTTATCAAGGTCTCTTAAATATTCCAGTAAAGTAAGACTCAAAATTTAGTTTGATGTTTGTTAGCATCAACCATTCTCATAGTTTTAAAAATTGTTTTGGTATATTAAACTTAAATCAACATGTAGTTTTTACAAAATATTATAAATATATTTGGTAGAAAATAATATTTAGTCTTTAACATTTCCATTTTATTAAATTCCCTCCGAGAATTTAGGATTTAGAGCTCACCCTTTCCATACATGTTGGGTTTGCATCAGTTTAATGTGACTGGCTGAGATAGAAGTCTCCACTTTATCTCTATGGCAGCACGTAAAATTCTTAGACACTAGTCTTGGGACTCGTTTGAGGCATAAAAAAATTGTCATAATAGCTTTATATGTTTATGCTGCTGTTTTTTCTTTAAGTTCTCTCAATCCATTCATTGGCTAAGCCACAGGGTTTTTAAAAATTTGTTGGGTTATTTAATACTTTTGTTTTCATATGCTTTTTGTTTTTGTTTTAAGGTGTTGAGGCTCAAACACTGACTGTGTGGAGACAAGCTGACCACTATCACATCCCACGTCTTATCTACCTGAACAAGATGGATAAACCTGGAGCATCCTTAGAAATGTGCCTTCAGTCTGTGCGTGACAAACTGCATGTTGAGCCACTGGTCCTTAACATCCCCATAGGCTCAGGAAAAAATTTTGTGGGGGTCCATGATTTGGTTAACCTTCAGAGCTTCATGTGGGATCCAAACTCTAGCAGAGATGGCAGTGAATTTGTTACAGTGCCATTTAAAACCAGTCAAGAAGATGAAGAAATTAACAGAGCCAGATCAGACTTAGTGGGTCGGCTAGCAGATTTTGATGAACATTTAGCAGATCTTGTTCTCTGTGATACAAAGATGGAGGATATTCCTGCAGAGGACATAGTGCGTGCAGTAAGAACAGCTACACTTCAACATAAGATTGTGCCAGTTTTGTGTGGAAGCTCGCTCAAGAACAAAGGCGTGCAGCCATTGCTGGATGCCATCAATCTTTATCTTCCAAGCCCCATGGATATTTCTTATGGCTTTGCAAAGTACTATGGTTCAGATTTATGTGCGTTAGCTTTCAAAGTGGTGCATGACAAGCAGAGAGGACCTTTGACATTTGTGAGGTTGTACTCAGGAATGTTGAAGAGTGGTGCTAATATTTACAATATTAATCGCAGTTCCACAGAGAAAACAACCAGGTTGCTCCAAGTTTATGCGGATGAACTGCATGATATATCTACTGCAGTTGCTGGGAACATAGTAGCTCTTGCAGGTTTGAAAGAGGTATTACGTTCATCAGTTCCTTCTCAACCACTTTATAGCAACACTTTTGCTGATAAGTTAAAGTAATTTATTTAAAATCATATCGGTGCACATGTAATTTTGTGAAAAACTGCTATTTTGGGAAAATGAAAGAAGATTTATCTTTTAATTTATGATTTTTCTTCTTTTCGGAGTATGTATACATGTATTATATGAATCACTGGGTGTTTATATCAATTCAAAGCACTTTTCATGGTATTTGGATGTAAATCATATGAGAGGGGGAAAAATCCCTAATATATCCACTGATGACAGCAGAGTTCAAACAATTTGCATTGTATGTCATGGTAAATTATGTTCGTTACACATACATGCATTGGTTAGAAACAATTATATAACATGTATAAACTATTTAGAAAGTAGTAAGGCATAATATATAAGCTTAAAAAGAAGTGCCATATGCTGGAATTATTTTAAAAATCTTGATAACAGATGACCACATACAAAATCAAATTTACAAAGATATATTCCCACAAAATGCAATACATGTTGTGCACAGTCATATCTGCTAACGGTAAATGCTGTTTAAGATGAACAATAGCTTTTTATAAACTTTTTTAGTGGCACCAATGATCTTTTTTTTTTTTACAGTCACCGTGTAATATAAACGTGGGATAAAATAATCTTTTACTAAAGTTGTCCCCAAAAGGCTTATCCTAAGCGGATTCCACTATATTTGTTCAATTGTAATGCACATGATAAGAATATTCTTGTGTCTTAGACATTCACAGGTGATACACTGACGTCCAGCCTGAGAGTGGCACAAGCAGCTGCTAAAAAATACAACCATGAAGCAAATGAAAGAGGAGAAAAGTGTCCAACAAAATCTGAAAATAATGAGACATTAGAAAATGGTGAGTTTTGATTTATAAAGACATTTATGCAGGGTTTCCACACAGTCCTGGAATTCCTGGAATTTTATTGATTAGTCCTGGAAATGCTGAAAATTTGTTGTTTTGGTCCTGGAATTTTACAATTTACCAAGAAATGTTCAGGGTTTCCACACATTCCTGGAAATCCTGAATCCTCTCATTAACTGTTTCTGTTGTCATTTTTGTTTCTTTTCACCAATGGTACCTTCTGTTAGTGTTACCATAACATTAATTTTAGCCTACATGTACATTCAATGTCTATTGCGATAAGATACTTTAGGCTGTATAAAGAAAAGGATATATCTTTTCTTAAGGAGGCCTTTAGCCTGCAATCACTGTTATATATAGAGACAAATTGGAGAAGTTTTAAATTTGGACGAAATGGAAATGAAATTTTGAATAGGGAAGAGAAAATTGTGTGTATCGCTGGATGTCGAGAGTCCTGGAAATTTTTGGAAAAGTCCTGGAGTTTCATTCTTGACAAGGTGTGGAAACCCTGTTTTGGTAACCTTATATCTGGCTATGCTTTTACTGTAAAAAGATGGTACAGAAAAATCCTAAGAGATGTAATAAGTTCATAAGTTGTCAAATTTTATGGGTTTGAGAATATCTTAGCATTGTTTGAGCTTACTTGCTTTTTGTCGGTGTTGTTTTGTTTAACTTCCTATTTAATGCTTTCCCCATATTTATTGGTTTTCTTAACGTTCACAAAGTGAATCAAAATACTATTGATATGCCTTGCTTTTTTCTCCAATTATTTCTCTTAGAATCTGAATCAACAGAGGTAGATTCAGTCACGAGTGAAATGGTCCCAATCTTGGCAGGGATGACGATTCCAGATCCTGTGTTTCTCTGTTCTATTGAACCCTCATCAATATCTGTTCAAAAGCAACTTGATACAGCTTTGAACAACTTACAAAAAGAAGACCCGAGTTTGAGGGTTAGTCAGATTTGTCTGCATGTACATTTTTTTTAAGGTGTTACAGTAAATTCAGAAAATTACATAAAGGCTTGATTTTATTAAATTTAAAGCTTCAATAGTCTTATATGTGAGAATTGACTTATATATTTGCAATCTAGCCTTTATATAAAATAAGTTTTTGAGCTTATATGCTGCATGGTTATTTATCTGTATCTACGACCCTCATGTGCAGTTTTATAAAATTTTGAAATGTGTCAAATCTTTACAAGAAAACATGTTTAAATTACTCGTGTTTATTTGTTTTAATGTTGTTGTTTTGTTTTTATTGCATTTGTGTGTATTGTAATTTTTTTTCTAACAGGTGGAAGTAAATACAGAGACAGGGCAAACTATCTTGTCTGGCATGGGCGAGCTTCATTTGGATATCATTAAATCTCGCCTCGAGAAGGAGTATGGCTTGGATGTAGACTTAGGACCATTACAAATCGCCTACAGGGAGACAGTTGTCAATTCAGCTGGTGAGAGATAATACAGCATTGTGGGTTTTACAATCTAAGAAACTTCTTATTTAATGCTTCAAGTAAATTTTACATAAGCATTGACAGGCCACTTATATTAGCACTGATAGGCTATAGGCAGTGCGTGTATTGACACTTTATAGAAATAGATAAACAAATTTAGAGAATTATGATTCAATGAGTTCTAAGGCGATTGGCTCTCTCAAACTTAAGCAGTTTGCGGTTTAGGTTAGGAGATTGAGCAAGCTTTTATGATATTTAAGGAAAATGACTTGGCCTTTAAGTATAGGTTGGAAGAATTATTATATCAGCCCTATACTGTTTGTCCCTTGGTTGTCCCACATTTGAGTTCTGTACTGTTGAATTTGATCCCTATTTTGGAGGCAGTGATGCAATTGCATACTGTTAATGGCTGTCCACTTTCATTCACCAGTTCACTAGTTAAAATCATCTTTGACTCTGTCACTCTCAGGACAGGAATTTTCTTATGATTTACCTGAGCACTCAAATGGGGGAAAAGTTCAAAAAAATTTTATAGCAAGAACATTATATATTTTCATTATACCCGTCATAATTTCTATGGTCCTTAAAAGCTTGAAGATGTAAGATGTTATGTAAATTCTGGCTCACTGGTTCAAATAATCTTTGACTCTGTCACTCTCAGGACATGAATTTATTGGAGTTGGATTAAAAAGATATGTAAAATTCATAGATAGCTATGCTCCATGGGTACCATACCGGCACACCATTTATAAAAATATTCTGAGCATTCAAGTGCGGGGAAAGTGTAAAAGAACTGCTCCAAAAAATTCTATAGCAAGAAAATTAAATATTTTCATTGTACCCATTATAATTTTCTAGAGTCCTCAAAAACTTGAAGATGTAAGAAGTAATGTAAATGCTGGTCCTGATTGCAAGTATGTGTACACTGCAATCATGACATTTTTTTTTTAGGATGCATCCATTTATTTTTGCCTTAAACTAGCTAGAACATACCACTAGATGTAAGTTCCAATTCCAAAAAACCTGCATTAAGTTTTGCATAGTGATTTATATGCATCCAAAACAAAGATTTGGGTAAATTATAAAAACATTTTTGTTTTATTATTTTTTCTTTTGATAAGTTCACAGCTGCAGAAAACTAATATACATCCTGCTGGTTTTTTTTTTTTTTGGTTTTTTTTCTAGAAGTTACAGAAGTTTTAGACAAAGAGCTAAATGGAAAGCGCCAATTTGTCCACATAAAGTTGTCAGTGCATGCAGATGTAGCCAACAGGGAATTCCAACATGTGGAACTGCAGCGATCACCTGAGCACCCCTTGCACATTAAACACAAGATTCTCAAAGCCATAGAGAATGGTGTCAAGTCTGGTCTTTCTCATGGTAGGTCCATTAGTCTGCTACAAGTCTTTTGTTTATTTCTTTTTTTTGTGTGTGTGTATTAAAAAAACAAACAAACAATGAAACTGCATGAATTTCAATGGAAAAAAAAAGAAAAAAATCACTTTCGAAATAAGCATTTTTGTAAATAAAAAAAAACAAAAAGATCTGTCCTAATCTTTTGTTAAGATGATAATCATTTGCATTATACATACATAATGGAAATAAAAAGAAAAAAATCACTTTTGAAATAAGCATCTTTTTTAATAAAAAAAAAAAAGATCTGTCCTAATCTTTTGTTAAGATGATAATCATTTGCATTATACATACATTTGAACGAACACACCCACACAACCAACTGCTTGCAAAGATAGCTTAAAAACTACAAATTCCATTGCAATACATTGCGAAATGAGGTTTCTATTCCAGACTGATAGATATTTTAGATTTAGTTGCTTATGATAGAGGCTATTCGGTTTTACATCTTTTTGTGTATGAGGGGCAGGGGGTGTAGCTTTGTAAATTGTTCAGTAACATAAAAAAAGTGTAAGGGGTTGATCAATGAATCCTCTTTACAATTTATACAGTTTATTATCCATCCTTTTGGTTAATTTGATTTGAAATCAGCTCTCCCATTAATCATAATACAGTTAGATTCTGCTAGAGTTTGATAGTGTAATTAAGTATTGTATGGACTTCTTTAAATCATTTTGTTTTCAGTCATATTGGTAGGAAAGATTCACTGCAAAACATTTTGTTCATCAGTAATTTACACAAAGCATATACTCCTTTTACTTTGGCAAATTAATGTACATGGACCAGGTTATAAATAATTTTCTTTGAAAAATCCAAATTGATTCTAAAGCTTAACTTCCTCCATTCAGGTAGTCTCCTAAACTTCCCAGTGATTCATACAAGTGTCCACCTACATGAGTTCAGTACCCACTACCATACTACTTTACCCATGATCACCGCTTGTGCTTCCATGGCACTCCAAAAGGCCCTGAAAATGGCTGGTTCTGTGCTTTTGGAGCCTATGATGGCAATGGAGGTTGAGAATTGCATGGACATGTTCTGTAAGTTTTGTGGCTGTGGTATGTTTAGTTTTTGTTCTGTATGGCCTCAAAGTGGCCTTACCGTTAAGTTTTGAAAAATTGCGTAATCGTCGATATTTCAAAATACCATATCTCGGCTTAAAATTAATGTAGAGACTTAAAATTTGCAGTCCCATGCTCAGAGACAAAAACTCTATGCACTGGTTTTAAAATCAAAACAATTCAATGAATTTGAAAAATCAGTTTTAGGTACCTATTCATAATGTATAAAATGTATTGACGACATGACATAGGCATAAACTATTGCAGGTTTTGTTTTTGTTTTTATGATAGTCGCCCAGAGATACATAAAAAGAGCCAATTGGTCGTGGTCTTTTAAGTTTCATCCTTGTAAGTCACTTATACAGTTATAGGCAAACTTATTGGTAGAAAAAAGTATGAGTTGCAAAATAGTGATTTAGCATTTATTTTCATATTCAGTTCACCTTCACATCACATTTACATCATAATGCAGTTTGGTTTTTTGTTTGGTTTTGTTTTTTGCTTTTTAAGAAAAATAAAAAAAAAAGTAAAAATAAAATGAGGGTATAATTTGAGCTTTAAATGATTTTTTCAGGTGAGCACAGAAGAATCAAGACTTGATGATGTAATATCAGACTTGGCCAGGAGACGCAGTCACATTGGTGCAATAGCCTCAAGAAGAGACACAAAGATAATAAGTGTCCTGACACCCCTGCAGGAACTTATGGGATATTCCACTGACCTTCGCACTTTCACTTCGGGGACAGCTAGTTTTGCCATGGAGCTTTCCCACTATGAGAAAATGACAACGGAAGAAACACAGAAAGTTATTGATAGAATATCTGGTTTTTACTCTCCAAAACTTTATTAGACATTTTTTTTTTTTGTGGGAAGAAAAAATAAACTGATATGTATATAGATTTCAAACGAGTATTTTTGTTTATCGTTTTTTTTTTATATACATGTAGGGTATATATAAAAAGTAAGGCATTAAAAAAAAGATAGATAATATAGACCTACTGAATCCAAATCAAAATTCTACTAGTTTGAGACCCATCAAACATTTGCCTAGAAATGTCTTTAGAGAGCATACTTTTGTAATGATTTTCCACTTTTGACTAATCATAAGGGCTACATAACTGTAACTATAACAATATATCATATCATTATCAAACAACATGAATCCAATATCTACTTTAACAGATGCTGCTTAACATCACATACATTTTACTTACCATTAGAATTATTTTCTTATAATTTTAAAAATTGTTCACATATTTTATGGTGACTTTTTTACATGGAACAGGAGAGTATAATGTTTTCTCTGCAATCCACAGCAAACTTAAGAGATAGGACTTTTCCCAAAGAGTTTTTAACAAGCACTGTACGTTCAATTAATGATATACTACAATTATTAGTAAAGGTAACAGAAAATACTTGAAAAATCCTAGCAGATATACTTTTGGGATAGACAAATTAATAAGAAGAAAAAATCGCTTCTCTACACATCAGAGATTATGCAATGAAGTTCATGTATACATTGGTTCCCAAGAATTTTGTATCACAATTTTGTAAGTTTGCACAAAGCCCCAGCAGGGATACTAAGATTTGTCTCAACCTGTCCATCACCCAAACAGTATGAAACAGTTCTGACAAATAAAGATGTCTAATGGTGGGACAGAACCTTAGTTTGCTGATTTGGAGCTGCTCATTCTACTACCGCTTTGACAAGCTTGAACCCCCAACCCACTTGTTTTTTTTTTGTTTGTTTGTTTGTTTAGTTTTCTATCACTAATAAATAGTGCATAAATACAAAAATTCTCATATAACGCAACATTTGTTATGACCCAGTTCTTTTTTGTTGTTTTTGTAATTATCCTAATAGTAATACAGGGCTTCAGATCTTAGCAATTATCTTCTAAATTTTATTTTATGAGAAGCAGAATAATACAAAGTATGACACTTGAATTCAGTAACAGTTCAATTAAAAGCTAAAGATAAAAACTAAATACAAAAGAGGGTAGTAAGTGATTCCAGTGGGTGTGTATAGCAATGTTCGACGCATATTTGTTTTTATTTGAAGTATAGATTTCCATTTCGAGTCACCGTAAACATGAAACAAGAGTCAACTGAAACCATTTCCCAGGTAACAATCTGTAAGGGCATTGCATGTTTGATGGGTGACGTTAACAGGAAAGGGATTATCTAAACATATTTGGATGCACGTAAACACATTTGCACTGGCAGCAACATGTTTATTTAGAAGTACTGTAATATGAGGAGCTATATGACGGTCCATACATGTAGTGCCATAGACATATCAGGCACTGTCGTCATCGTCGTCGTCGTTGTTGTTGTTGTTGTTATTCTATTATATTATTATTATTATTATTATTATTATTATTATTATTATTATTATTCTAAGGCCATGTTCCCTTAGTTACTTAGATTCATTGCCCTGCATAATTAAAAGATGAGTAAACTTCAGTGACTAAGAAAAATCAATAATTATCTAGTTGTTGCCCTTCTATCATTTGCCACTTGTTGCTTAGCGTCCAATGTCAGTACTATCTAGGTTATATTGTGCACGGGTCCACCAAAGGACATTGAAACGTCAGTCTTGGGGCCCGTCCACAATATAGCCTTTATAGCGATGACGTTGGACGTTAAACTACTCAACTCAACTCAACTCTGTGATAAGCTTGATCATCAGCCTGGGGAAGACCAGTTATCATGGACAGGATACAACAGCACCATTATTTTATAGTGGGCTTTGCGATCCACAATCACTAAACGGATAACATAATCACGCCCGTTAGGCATGGGGTTTTCTGATAGCTCATGGCTCTGTAAGTGGATTATAGAGCTATATACGCTATACGTGATTGTATTTGGACGCCCGTGGAGATTTCCTAATATGTTGTATTTGTGTTCACTATGGGCTCTTCTATCGCATGGGCGCGCGGTGGCCCTGGGGTAGAACATCGGCTTCCGACGGAAAAGGTCTGGATTCGAGCCCTGGCGATTTCGCTCCCAACTGGTTGGGTCGGTGTCAGTTTAGTGTGAACGGCTGAGACAGGAGTCATAGTATTCCCGCCCTGTCTCGAGTGTGGTAGCACATAATAGTGCTGATGTTGGACGTTAAACTAAACCAACTCAACAACGCTACTATTAATACACGTACCCATTGATAACTGCGAAATTAACAGTTCATGTATATGTATAGTATAATTGGCTCCATCACCACCAAATCTGAACAATGAGATTGACAAGAGAATAACAAAGCCGTCACAGCTCTCGCGCGCCTCAGGCATACACAGTGTGGATAAACCCTAAGCTGATCGCGGAGATGAAACTGGCAGTCTTCAAAGCCTGTATTCTCAGGAGAGGTATAAATGGTAACAAGACATGGATCGCATCAACGCCGCCTGTCGCCGTATAGGATCCCCCAGGGGAATCTAGGAGACGTTAAACCCGGAGAAAGGAGAGAATTTTCTCCCTCCGTTTATAGAGAACATCACATAACATGTTAGACTGTACAAGACGCTCAGTAGGCCAACCTTTCACTTCGGAAGATCGCCCGTATCATATATTTATTTTGTTAGCATAATCAGAATACAATGCACATATTCTCAACACTGATCTCATGTTCTGAGTCCACCTTTGTACCTCAGACATCTCAAACTACGATGCATTGATCAACCACACCACCAAGGAGATGGTCGCATCCACAAAACGCATCTCCCAAAGAGATGGCGAAGAAAAGAAGCACCACCTGTCCACTTCAAGGATGCCTTCAAGTGCAAAAGAGACATAATGGTCGTTCAAATTAATTTGCAATCTTGGTAGGACCTTGTAGATGATCAGTCACGGTGGAGGGGTATTTCCTATAGGGTTTAACATCTCCTAGGTTCCTCTAGGGAGTCATATACGGCGCCGGGCCCCAAGACTTACGTCTGTCAATTTTATATGCTGCTACACACGAAACAGGACAGGGATACCATATCTTCTGTCTCAGCCGGTCACATTATACTGACACCGACCCAACTAGTTACAGGGGACGAATATCGGACAAATAAATCTGCCGATCGTGGAATTAGATCCGCGGACCTCCTGATCTGAAGACCAACGCTCTACCACATGAGCCATTTCGCCCCCCAATGTGGAGGAGTAACCTGTATAAACTCATTATATGACGGAATGGGTACGCTGCTAGGGAAGCGGCGACCAATGATATTACATATACACTGTATTGTGTTATGCTCAACTGATGGTGGACTTGTCTACACAAAGGCAGCCCTGTGTGAAATTAATGCAAGCGTATGACAAACTTAACAAACATAATAATGTACCCTACAGTATTTTTTCATTATATATATCCACACTGGACAAAAACCAACATGATACTAATAATGGTTTTAAGAAGTAGGCCTATTGGCTCGGCTGAGAAAGTACCTAGGCTTCAATTCCTCATGCTCATCAGTGGAAAAATATTTGGGAAAATAGGTGAATTTATATCATTTTTAAGTAAAAGAATATAAAGAAATAGTAATGTAAATAAAACTTGTTATATTTTTAATTGTTATCTTTTCAATCGTGAAATCTCATTCAAGAATCGTCATAGTAATCCCTTTAACTCGGTTAGGTATAATACTGTAAAGCTAGAAACTTACGCATTTTTTAACTTTATGATTATAGGGCCGTAAGTACAACGTTGCGTCGTGAGCCTTCTTTATCTCATTATATCCGCGACGTTGTACTTACGGGCATATATTCATAAACATATGCGAAACCCTACTGCAACAGAAAGGTTTAAATACCGTAATTAATTAACATACCGGTAGTGGTGGCGGTGCTAGCAACAACATCACGAGTAGCAGTTGCATTAGCAGCAGCAGCAGCAGTAGTAGTAGTAGTGGTAGTAGTAGTAGTAGTAGTAGTAGTAGTAGTAGTAGTAGTAGTAGTAGTAGTAGTAGTAGTAGTAGTAGTAGTAGTAGTAGTAAGAGCTTATTGTTAACATTATGCTATGAAGCCTTGCTACTCCTGATCTAGAACTTTTAAATCACTATAGAATGTTATTATCTTAATTTAAATAGTATCCCACACATCTCTTTCACCTTCTCCCCTCCAACCCCCCCCCCCCCCTGATTTCGCATCCCCGTATTCCTCTCCCCCATGCACCATCTTCACACATCCCACATTCGCTCTGCGTACCGCGCAGGACGCTATAGTATTACATCACGAATCCGACCACTAAAACTCTCCCCTCCCCCTTCCCCCCTCCCCTCTTTCTCACCCCTTGTTACTTCATGTACCCTGTAGCCATACGCTAATTTAAATAGACTGTTTCTCCGCTTTTGTTTTTAGTATTGACAAAGCCATTAATAAAGGCGAAACGTTTTCATGTATTTTCTCTATAATTTCTAGTTGTGTTTGATTTATTGTGTCCCTCAGTTGCTAAGTTGTGCGTATTCTTCTATTTATTATCATAGTAGTAGTAGTAGTAGTAGTAGTAGTAGTAGTAGTAGTAGTAGTAGTAGTAGTAGTAGTAGTAGTAGTAGTAGTAGTAGTAGTAGTAGTAGTAGTAGTAGTAGTAGTAGTAGTAGTAGTAGCAACAACAACAGCTGCTGCAGCAGAAGCAGCAGTAGTAGTCCTTTTTTTTTAGAATATCAATTAAAATGTGAGATGGACGGAAGATTAATTACATGTAGATTTCTAATATGTAGGCCTATCTACTGCCATACAGCCTACGTTAATTTAGCACAAAATAACCGGAAGTAGCGGATTCATACCAATAGCTCTGCAAAATTTACAAACAACGAAAGTCTGACGCCGAGTTTCGCCTATCCTAGAAGCGAAAGTTGGGCGGATTATTGAACATTTATACCATCGACAAACATCTTGATTATCCTTGAACAATTCAAAATGTAAGGATCATAAACAATTTATTACACATTTAATTGTTTAATAAAGTGATTCGTAAGGGAGGATTAAAACTTAAAATGTATCGAAAACATCGCAACTAGCTACTCAAATACGCCGGTAGTTTTATAAGATTTCAATTCAGTTTCTGTTTTGTTTTTGTTTCTAGATTCAGAAACGTCGAGTTTTCAATCCTTTTTACATTTAAATCAAACATATATCTAGGCTAAGATGATATAGAGTTGAAGAATTTTGTTATCTATTTAAAGACTAGGTTGAATCATTGCATTTTAAATCTTGATTGCTTGCTATAACACTGACTTCTAGACTACACCAGTGTCCAGGTCAAAACGAAAGTTAGCTGTGAAAGTAATGTGGATCCGAACACTTCCAGTATTACTATTAGATCTACTTTGCACAACAGCTTTCCCAAAGAAACTTTTCCAAATCTCTGGAGGATCCTTTTTTATCTATAGATCTAGGTAGATTCTACGTCAACAGGACCCCAGAGCAAAACTTGACCAATCACATCATTGTAGCTGACTATAAAAGTAGATCTAGACCTCTAGTCCAGTTACTTTAGATTAAATCCTTTCCATGATTTGTCAACAGTGTAACACAATTGATGTCCTTTACACCGTTTACCTGCGTGCGCAGATTAGCAATTGTAGGCCTAATTATCTTTGAGGTCGACTCTATGCTATCACCAAAGCAAAATGCAGTCGTACTTACAGACGCAGCACTGTCATAAATAGTGAAAGAGGCATGTACGAACTATCATGAAAATACTGAAATAGATCCGTAAAACTAAAAGTTTTTATTAGATCTGGACCAACTCGCCAAGTCTCCCCGGTACTCTCCCCATCCCTCTTTCTCTTTTGTGCATACCTCCCGAATGCTTTCTTTTTGTTTCTACATTCATCGCCTACAGTGTTAAGATGATTAATCTAGTCAATTTATTATTGTAAGTAGGAAAGTAATCATATATAGGCCTATAATGATCATTGTTTTGATTTTCCTAAAATAGCTGAGTTCTAAAAATGAAATGATTCCATGTGCAGATCTGTAATTGCGATCTAGATGTAATCTAAAACTATATTCTAAGTCTTGTTCTAGATACGGATCTACAACTTTAAAATCTAGATTAGATTCTAGATGTGTATGTTTCTGCACTTCCATACTAGGTTTTCCCCTCTACAGGACTTAAATCTAGATCTACTTCTAAACTTTGATCCAAAAGTGTTTCCTGTTGTAGGTCTGTGGGAGTGTCTGCCATTTTATTTTGTGTGGATGTAGTCATATTTTATCATATGTTTGCATTTTTGTTCAACAACAAATTATGTAATGTCAAATATTGCCTTTAAAAAAAAAAAGAGAAATTTTCATAATGTTATAAATCCCTCATTTCACCTGTCGCTGGTTCGTCATGATGCCTGATGCAGAGCCGAAGCAGAAATTTTTGGGAACGAAATGTACTGCAGAATTACATCAGAGAAGGATTTATGCACTGAACTGTATCGTCTTTACTTTATTTTTATCCTCAGGGCTGCGGTTCAGAAGCCTAAAAGTGACATGACGCCAGAAGAGCTGGCCCAACACGAGCAAGAAGAGTTCAATACCGGCCCCCTTTCAGTGCTGACACAGTCCGTCAAAAATAACACCCAGGTGCTCATCAACTGCCGCAACAATAAGAAACTTCTTGCCCGAGTGAAAGCTTTTGACAGGTTTGTATTTGTAACTTCCCTCTGTACTTGTACTACTACTGATTGTTATTGGTTTTTTTGTTCAGCGTTTATTTATTCATCTATTTAGATGAAAAGATGATAAGTAAATAATATTTTGAAATAAAGAATATTGCTAGCCTGTTTTGCCCTTTGGTGAATAATAGAATATTGAGTTATTTTATATCATTGAATTTTCATCCTGGGCTTTCAAGCTTGTTTAAAAAAAAAAATGTTTGGCGTGGTTGGGTATTTAAATTTAATTTAATTAAAACTGCTTTGAACAGTTATCAAAGGGATTTTCCAAACCTCTATAAAACTTCATACATGTATATTAACTTTTTTTAAATTGGAAAAGAAAGTTAACTAGATTTTAGAGTAGTACTAACTAGTAGTAAAAAAAATGTAAAGGTATTGTCTTATATAGTGGAAACCTCATAAAAACTTTATAAAACTTTATACATATACATTAACTTTTTTTAATTGGAAAAGAAAGTTAACTAGAGTAGTAATAAAAAAAATGTAAAGGTATTGTCTTATCTAGTGGAAACCTCATAATTTGAATTGTCTGAAAAAATGTAAAAATCTGCTTACCTTCTTTGAAAAAAAGGCATGTACGGTGGGAAGTTCACTTTTGTTTTCTTTCTAAAGCAACCTTCTCTCAACACCATTTCTTCCAAATATGCAAGGCTTGGGCAGCAATAAGCTGTGAATGCTGCTTGACAGTTTTTATTCTTTTACTGTAAATTACACTTCATGATGTCAGTTCTGGCTTTGGTTGTCTAATTTTAAACTAGTTAGCCTGCCTACACCTCTGGTTCGTTGGATCCAAGGATGGGTAGAAGATTAGTTTGTAGGTTCAAACATAGCTTAATTAAGACGAAGAAGACAAATTGGGGATTTTCATATATTCTGTTTGTTGCATGTGAAACTTTCAATTTCTACTGTATTGAAAATTGTTTGACCCCCTTTTTTTTATTTTCAGGCATTGCAACATGGTTCTTGAAAATGTGAAAGAGATGTGGACGGAGCTTCCTAAAACAGGAAAGGGCAAGAAAAAGTCTAAACCAGTGAATAAAGACAGGTTCATTTCAAAAATGTTTCTGAGAGGAGAATAGTAGTAGTAGTAGTAGTAGTAGTAGTAGTATAGTAGTAGTAGTAGTAGTAGTAGTAGTAGTAGTAGTAGTAGTAGTAGTAGTAGTAGTAGTAGTAGTAGTAGTAGTAGTAGTAGTAGTAGTAGTAGTAGTAGTAGTAGCAACAACAACAGCTGCTGCAGCAGAAGCAGCAGTAGTAGTCCTTTTTTTTTTTAGAATATCAATTAAAATGTGAGATGGACGGAAGATTAATTACATGTAAGCTTAGATTTCTATTATGTAGGCCTATCTACTGCCATACAGCCTACGTTAATTTAGCACAAAATAACCGGAAGTAGCGGATTCATACCAATAGCTCTGCAAAATTTACAAACAACGAAAGTCTGACGCCGAGTTTCGCCTATCCTAGAAGCGAAAGTTGGGCGGATTATTGAACATTTATACCATCGACAAACATCTTGATTATCCTTGAACAATTCAAAATGTAAGGATCATAAACAATTTATTACACATTTAATTGTTTAATAAAGTGATTGGTAAGGGAGGATTAAACCTTAAAATGTATCGAAAACATCGCAACTAGCTACTCAAATACGCCGGTAGTTTCATAAGATTTCAATTCAGTTTCTGTTTTGTTTTTGTTTCTAGATTCAGAAACGTCGAGTTTTCAATCGTTTTTACATTTAAATCAAACATATATCTAGGCTAAGATGATATAGAGTTGAAGAATATTGTTATCTAGTTAAAGACTAGTTTGAATCATTGCATTATAAATCTTGATTGCTTGCTGTAACACTGACTTCTAGACTACCCCAGTGTCCAGGTCAAAACGAAAGTTAGCTGTGAAAGTAATCTGGATCCGAACACTTCCAGTATTACTATTAGATCTACTTTGCACAACAGCTTTCCCCAAGAAACTTTTCCAAATCTCTGGAGGATCCTTTTTTATCTATAGATCTAGATCTAGGCACTCCTTGAGTTTTGTGGTCCCTAGCCTGTGGGCGATCAAAATGGCTTGGTGGACTGGATTCGAGGGGTGGGTGGGTAGGATTCGATTACATGGGAGTTAGTCAAACTGTGAAGAGAGAAGAGATAGGGAGGGAGAGAGATAAAGAGAGACATACATACACAGCAAGCCAGTGTAAGAGACAGATAGAAATCTAAAGTGGCAATTGCTTAACAGATCAATCTGGTCTAATTCTTATGCTTGTTTATCACTTTATGTTGTCCCAACCCCCCTTCTCCGCCCGCATTCTACCAGTGTTCAAATAGGCCTAAAAAATTGAATACAATCAAATAGAGTCCTAAAAGTCTTTTTAAAAATAAAAAAACATGCCAATAAAAAAAAAAAAATTAAGACAGGGAGAACAACTAGCAAGTATTTAAATAAATATAAATAGAAAAAAAAAAAAAAAAAGACAGGAAATACAGCTGGCAAGTATTTTATTAAAAATTAATAATCGAATTCAGACCACACACCCATTTGATCGCCCAAAGGCTAGGGACCACAAAACTCAAGGAGTGCCAATTTTGTCATAGGCCTAGCTAGGGACGTGCACTCTTTATCGAAGCCTATTCTCTTAGATCTTCGTGTATGAGATGATCGAAAGGGTACTGAAAGTACACCTTTCTACGCTGCCAACCCGTACGCCTCGCTATTTTTCTACCCAAATACGCCGATACGTAAAAAAAAAATGAAAATATACAACCGTCCGTGCAACACCGCCGTTTTTCGCAATAAAGATAATGTATTACTTTGAGATACGGCTACGGTTTTCCTCTCAATCACGCAACAGAAACCAGAGAATAAAGAAAGTTTCCAGTGTTTTGTGCGTGGGCGAAATAAAATTTATGAACGATTCATTTATTATATCGATAGATGATATTTTCCCCTTTTTTTGCTACTTGGTAGACATTGCTATCGAGATTGGGTTATTCAACAACTTATTGATACAGAACAGTCCCAACTCGTTTTCTCTTGAGTTCATTCGTCCAAATCATACCAATCTATCTATCTAGACAATCAGTTCCAGTCATTGAAACTGGCAGTCATTTCCAAGCAAGAAATGATTCTGGTTTGCGTTACCAAGAGCTCAATATGCGCTTACAAACAAGTAACGTAGATCTAGTTAACCGTTTATTCGTGCGATTAATACCATCTTAACGTCCAGCCCTTGACCTTCGTCCTTATTTACAACTGGTTCCCGTAAACGAATCTCCCGCGATAGAAACAAGAAATGAAAATCTGGCTATCTTTTATTCGTCCGATAATACCGATCTTTCAATCTTCACATCCAGTCCTCGGGGCTTGGCGTTATTTCCAATTAATCATTCTGATTGTTCTTAAAGTTTATCAGCCTTTTTTTCTGTTTATCTAACTTAGGTGGTTGTAGGTGTATACGTTTTAACATTCTTTTGGGAAACATGCGCCAGTGTACTTAAGAAACCAAAAAAAATTAAAGTAGATCTAATTCAAACTAGCAACATGTTCTTGATAAAGAACCCTGGCTCAACTATAAAAAAAAAAGGCGAAATGTCTTTAAAGAACCACGCTGTATCAGAACGATCAGAACATTTGAGATGGAACACTGGATCAAAAATAGTCAAGATCAAAATAAAAACTCAATTCATATTTTACCAATGCACAGATGAGCGCTATCTAGATAATATGTCACAAGGAATATCCTATACGGCGACGGGATTACAAAGCGTGATTGTCGGGACTTGGACAATCACATAATACAAAAAGCTAAGTCTGTACGCACTAAAGTCTTAATTTAAAATAGTGTTTCTGAACCAATTTTTAAAGAAAATGACAAAAGCTCTCGGACTTTTCTTCTCACTTATGGACCCCTCTCTCGATCTATACGCTCTCTTTCTCTCTCTCTCTCTCTCTCTCTCTCTCTCTCTCTCTCTCTCTCTCTCTCTCTCTCTCTCTTTTTCCTCTCGTTCGGTTTTATTTCTTCTTATTATCCCCCCCCCCCCCTCTTTCTGCATGTCTCTCGATGTCTGTCTGTCTCTTTCACCCCTCCTCTTTCTGCATGTCTCTCAATGTCTGTCTGTCTCTTTCACCCCCTCCTCCTCCTCTCTCTCTCTCTCTCTCTCTCTCTCTCTCTCTCTCTCTCTCTCTCTTCTGCTTCCTCATCTGCTTGAAATTTGAAGTGTTTCAGAAAAGGAATAGCAATATATGTTCTATAAAAAATATTTGATATACATTACACAAAGCCATTATTTTTTCAAAATAGATTTTTGAGAAAAGTGTAGTTTAATCAATTTTGCTATACATCTATTGGGTAAGAATTTAAAATACACATGGGGCCACAAAATCACCCCCATCATATTTATATAATCGACAGTAGGTTTTGGTTATTTATTTACTTTTTTTTTTTTTTAATAATTGGTTTTGTTTTTGTGTATAGCAATACTGAGGCAAAAACACTATACATCTATAGTGTGTATAGACACTCCCTATACACATGTACTGAGTACATGTATCACAATTAACAATGAAACAATAGAGAAAAACGGCGTTTGTACCTATTTTTCCTGAAAAATACCTATTTCTTGCTATGGAAGTACCTATATTGGCTCTTTTCAAGTAGGCAGGCCTGTGAAAGGGTATTCAGCATGGTCAGAAAAAATCTGACTGACAAAAGGAGCAGCCTAGGCCAGGAGAGCCTGGAGGCTCTTTTGGTCCTCAAAGGCTCCTTCGGTGACTTCACTGAAAGGATAAAAAAATTAAATAACCTGGATGAGGATACATTATGCAAGTTGAAATCTGCTGGCAGACTTCATCTCCAGAGTTAGAGCAGCATTGTGTGTTTTTATGTATTTGTTGTGTCATGTTTTGTTTTTGTGTGATTGCTGTTTGTTTTGTCTTTTTTTCTGTTCTTGCAAAGATTTGGAGCTGCATCTCTTTGGTAAGATGCATTTATTTCATTTCATTTCCATGTGTGCTTGTTTGTTTATTATTAAATAGAAAATGTTAATTATATATTTGCTTTCTTTTAAAAATCAATCAATGTTACGTTATTGGCGTTTTTGTTCGATTGTCGAGTGATTACTCTGAACTGTCAAAAATTACTCTGAGCACAGATCAACATTACTCTGGGTCAGATTTTAGGTTGGCAGGTCTGATATAAAGTGTTTACCTTCATGTTATGTTGCCCCAATTAAATCTGTTGTATAATTTTCAGGAACCAGAAAAATGCACCAAGTGTGCAGAGTTGAGGACTATGCCCTCAAGTCAAGATGCTTGGCTTGTTTTTGCTGCGCATGCAGAACAGAAAACACGTCTCTCTGCATTAACAGGCTGCATGTTGATGGATTCACCTTACATCATTTAAAATTGAAGTAAGTCAATATCATATTTCATTTTTTTTTTTAATTCAAGGAAAAAATGTTCACATATATCTATATATGTAATTGTAATTTTAAGCAGAGAGTACAACAGTTCTACAGCAGTTGTACTGTATGTATTTTATTTTTGTTATTGCAGCTCAAAAAATCAGTTCAATCAGGATACAGCGGAAAGAGTTTTACCTGAGCCTGAATCTGAGCAAGCACAGTCACGTTCAGATAATAGGCCTGGCACATCCAGGTGAGTCGCAAAAACTTTTCTCTGTAGAGACTTAAAATTACTTAACAATTAGCAGTTAACATAGTATGTGGTTGGACATTTATCTTGAATTTGAGAACATATATACTGCCTTAGTTGTATACAGTATGGTTTTACTAACAAGTTACAACATATTTTTTGTGTTTACTTCCAGATACTCACCAAAAGTTGGAGATTTTTTGGAGCTAACATTTTGTATTGGAAAAAAAGAGAAGACTTATTTTGCTCTGGTAAGTTTTTTTTTGTTCTGTTTGTCCTGTCTTTTAAAGTGTGTTGTGTAAAAAGAGGGGAGATGTAATTTTATAATAACAATAAATGAATTGTGAATTTAAAAAAAATGACCAAGGTATGACGATGGCAAATAAATTTTAGAAATACATGTAAAGATTAAGTATTGTTAAAATGCTCTTTCTCTTTTTTTTTTTCTTCATACACAGGTTGTTGACCCACCCGTACAGTTAGGAGACGACGATTTTTTAGTGTCCTTCCTTAGGGACATGGGGAATTATTGTGTCTTCCCTGCCAAGGAGCATTTTTCTGTCATCAATCCTAGCTCTGATGACTTTATTAAGCTTAACCTAATCACCCCGGGATTAGAGTCTAGTCTAATTTCCCCTTTAACGGTGCGAATTAGAGTGCATTAGCACTTTCAACTTCAGTGCTAGATCTAAAGATGTAAACCTACACGCATGAAAAAGTTTAATGGACTTTACCCATTGTGAAACATAGCGTATTTACAATCAGAAACAAGTGTTGCCTCATTTTTTTTATATAATTATTTTACGTTATTTACATTTTTTTTATCCATATATCATCTAAAACAAGCTATTTGAGTAGCCTTTGTCTCATTGGATCTAAAATCGGTTAAATTCAGAAGCCCCTGACCACCCCTCAAGCCTCACATGTTTGGTATCGTCCGATTGGGAATTGTGTGCTCTTTCTTACACAGGTCTTGGTCTAGTTTTCTGACCTCATTGCTAAAAATAGTATGTAAATTTCTGACTACACCAAACCTTCAGACACACTAGTCAGTCAGCCCTATGATTGGTGGAACTGACCCTGACCCAACTGAGCATGCGCACTGACCAATCACGCCTGAAATTTTCCTAGGTCGATGTCATTTTTTCACTCTTGCGCATGCGCATTTAGCCGTTACCGTGCGATGTAAACTTCCGTATTTGGGAGGAATCGAAAGTAAGCCTACGGTACCAATAAGTCTTTGTTGGACGCTGCACTACACACTGGTGTAATCAAGATGTAGACATAATATTATCTATTGTGTAGCGTCTGTTCCTCACTTCGCGCTTTGTCTTTGCATCGTCAAGAAGTGTCCTACACTGTTCTCCCGTTTATTCTAAATCCCCGTATCCATCTTCATTGTACTGTAGACATGGCTTCATTGCTTGAAGAGATAGAGGCAATTAGAAACGCCCGAACTGCTGTCATGAGTGATGGCAGTGATGTGGAAGTAGATGAGTTTTCGGACTCAGATGATTTCACGATCGACGAGCGTCGATATGTCGATGCCATTGGCCGTGAAATCCATCACCTTGAGATGGTGGATGCCCTAAGGCAGCGAAGGAATGTAGTGGAGGTGGATGATGTTGTTCAGCCTGCCATTCAGGTTCCACCTGTGGACATCAATGCCCAACCAAACTGGACCATGGATCCTAACAATTTTGTTCCTCGACAGGAGCTCCCATGCACACGTAAGTAGATCTAGATCTATTTGTTTCTAGATCAATTCCAGATAATTAGTTTAGATCTGGGCCTTAGATCCCATATCAATTTCTCAAGATAGATTGCAGAATAGATCTAGGCACTATTACTATTAGTGCAAACAGGGTCTACAACTTTTTAAATTTACTCTTGAGTTTATCACCGAATTGATAATTTTTAGGTAAGGGGTTGAGCTATATTTTCGACACAATGTATAAAAGCATGTACCAATAAACCGTAAGTGTGCCTTTTCTTATCTCCTAAGTTGTACTCTCTATGAAATGTGATTCGGGACCCAAGATCAGCCTTATTCAAATAAATTTTAAAATTTAGATAACTCATAGTTTTTGGTTTTCTGAAGAGAATTGAACCAGGGTGAACCAATGACTTTAACCTCTGAATGACAATTGTAATATGATTATATGACATATATGTTGTATAAAATACTGTGCGCAATATGGTGACAAATCCACCTAATCTTGGTTCTATTGCATCAACAGTGGACGGAGGTGCAAATGTGCAGCAGCCTGAGGACACACAGCCCAGCCAATACTTCAATTTGTTCTGGACCGATGACTGGTGGGCACACCTTGTTCTCGAGACAAACCGTTACGCAAGTGATCAGGGCGCAAACCAAAAATGGACGCCAGTCACAGTGACAGATCTGAAGCAGGGATGTAAATCCTTCAGATTTCCTCTGATTTCAGATTTTCAGGTGCTGCCCCTCCTTAATCTAAAAAAAAAAAAAAAAGAAAAAAAATATATATATACACATAATAATTATATGTGTTTAATAAATCCATTTCTATTTCGTTGTGTTTTTCTTCATTAAATTATATTCCTACTTAGGAAATATGTGATCAAAATTATGACGCATTATTTCCACAGTCGATGTTTGTTGTTTTCATTTATTTTAACACCAAAGAGGTTCGCCCTATTGCCACGACTAGATCTCCGCGGAAAAAATCGGAACTACTAAGAATTATAGTTCATCGCGAGGATCAGACATTCCATATCGCAATAGACGGTTATCTTGTTGCCAGAATTTTATCGTAATTTGCTGCTGAATCGAATTGTTGACGCCGGTTTTAGTTAGGACGGTGGGCTAGTTCTACATTAATTTAATGGTTATTTTCTTTCAAGTCGTTTTATATACGTCTAAATTAACTGCAGCATCAATGGCTTCAGATTATGCCTAGTTCTAGGTCTAGGGAAATATTTTAAACGTCATTTTACCCCGATTAGGCTTAAACATTATACGACCGATTTTCACCGTTTTTATAACGCTAAACTGGCAACCGCACGAGCGAAGTAAACATTGATAAAAATCAACAAAGATGGAGACTCAAAATTTTTTAGATCGTGATTCACCGGTTGATATTATTGACTGTTCATCAAAGAACAAATTCAGGTGGGAATGGCTCACGGCCAAAGATAAACAAGATGATTTCCTTAACGAATATGTTAAAAAAGTTAACAAAGATGGGGTAGCTTGGTGTTGTCATTGCCGGTGTGAGGTCAAGTACGGAAATCGTGGTGTACAAGCCTTCCGAGACCACTCGAAAAATACATAGTACATTGCATGCGAGGAACCGCAATACTGAAAAAACAAATATGCGTCTGCCAGCAGCTATGGAAGCTGTGAAAGACAGGATTAATGGTACTGCTTCGGCTTCTACGTCAATATATTCTTTAGAAACGTCACAACCACTTCCTTATGGGGCAGCTCTAAATCTAGATCTAGGTACCTTAGGATTACATAGGGAGGCTTCTTCAGTGCCTTCTCACCCAAAACCAGTTTCCTTAAAGGATAGAATCACCCACCAGGAGGTATACATTAATTTGTTTTTGTTTTTTATTGCTGAACACACTCTATCAATCTCTATCCTCCCATAAAATTCAACAATCTCTATCTATCAATTTTTATATATTTGCTTTATACTCCCCTGACATGGGTTTTAAATGGTAAATTTAACTTTAAAAATGTCATTTGCATTTTCCCTAATGTTTTAGATTCTTTTGCAGGAGAGAGGAGATTTTTGGGTTAAAAATGCAAAAAAATCATTTTCGGCACGGGGGGCGCTGCCCCCCTGAGCCCCCCTATATGAAAGGGGCTCTGCCCCTTCACCCCGACGGGGCCTGCGCGGCCCCTGGACCCCGGCGGGTAGTTTCAGAGTTTTTTTTTTACTGGCATTTACATCCCTGTGGGTAGAAGATTAGTTTGTGGGTGCAAACATAGCTTAATTAAGACAAAGAAGACAAATTGGTGATTTTCATATGTTTGTTGAATGTGACACTTTCGATTTCTACTGTATTGAAAATTGTTTCCCCCCCTTTTTTTTCAGGCATTGCAACATGGTTCTTGAAAATGTGAAAGAGATGTGGACGGAGCTTCCTAAAACAGGAAAGGGCAAGAAAAAGTCTAAACCAGTGAATAAAGACAGGTTCATTTCAAAAATGTTTCTGAGAGGAGACTCGGTTATTCTCGTCCTGAGGAATCCTTTGGCTACAGCAAAATGAATTTAATGTATCATTAATTCATTCATCTTGCTTTTTTTTACTTTTTCCAAACCATTATTCATTTTTAATCATGGTCCATCATTTTTGTTTCCCTTCCCCTCTTATTCTCCATTTAATGATACATTATCATTGTGCTTATTTTTATCAAACTATTGTATGTTATGGCCCTGAATGAAAGTAAATTCATGAGAATTTCAATGTGAAGAATGTATGATTTGAAAAGAGAAAGTGGTGAATGAGTGGTTTTCTTGTGGTCAATTGTTGTAAATACACAAACGTGTACTTCAAAAAAAGTTTTTTTTTTCCTGTTAGAATTTCTAAGATTGTCAAATATCTATTGTACAAGTTTCATGGATATTTGTTGGTTCTTGTGAAATGTATTTGTAAAAATTAAAAACGGTGAAAGTACACATAGTTGAAAAAGTCAGAGTTTTTTGCTTTTGTTTATCTATCCCAAACAGTTAGATATTGGAATTTTAAAAGTTAAGAAACGTTTGTACCAAATGTTCAGCACTCTAATATTCATGTCTCGTTTGCTTTGTTCTAAATTATTGGTCAATTAGATTTAGGTCCCCTAAATATTTTGCTACGAGAGTCCAAGGAACGACTAAGTCTTAAGTGTTGTCAACGTCGTATGTAAAATAAAATTAAACATATATATTCTTGGGCCGACATTGCACTACAATTTTTAGTTGATTAACTAAAAAACTGAAATCGTGTTGTCGAATTGAGGTACAATATGTTTTACCTCAATACAATGACATAGATAGTTGCTCGATTTTTGTAGAGTTGCGTCATTGTAGGGTATTGTCTCGTTCGTTACTAAAATGGGTGTGGCAGAGGTTGTTTGTGTTTGAGCTTTGACATTTTCCATTCGGAAAAAGAAAAAACCAAAGAAGTATTGGGTTTATCCAATTCTCAATATAATAAGTTTTTTCGTCCAGTTTGCATCGAAAGCCATATCGTCTTTCACTTTTAAAAAATAGACCTCTCTGTAGGTACTGCAAGCCACTCATTTGAAATTTGAGAGTTTACGCACTTGCTGTAGTAATTATGTACTGACTAGATCTGTGTTGAAGCCAGTTTGTTCCTCGGCACAAACTTTCACCATTCAAAAATTAAGCTGAAGTAGTGCAGTACGGGTAGCATCTTATTTTCATTGTTATATCCAATCCTTCCAACTCAATTTTTTAGTTGGTCAACTAAAAGTTGTTGTACAGTACCGACCTAATACTTAGAGTGATAATTATTTTAGACAGGAGAAAAGAAATCGGCATTCAAAACTAATTAAATCAATTAAAAATAAAAAATGCTTGACTTATACTTGTAGTTGTAGTTGCACTTAGTAAAACACTAAATATTAAATATAAACTGCAGTTCTTTTTTTTTTTTTCCTTTTTGCTAGGATATTTTGCTTACTGCAAAATTAAAATACAGATGAAACAAAACCTGGCGTATACATGTATAGTTTTAGTACCCAGTACCATAGATATACTTTTGATTTTTTGTTCTGTTTTTTAAGAATGCACACTTTTTGTCTGCATGCAGTGGAAAGTAAAAATGAAAATCTAAAACTTGTTTTAAAAAGTTTATCTTTGGGATAAATTGAGATGTTTCAATCTTTCATATGAGTAATTGCCATTTTGTAAACCCTTTTACCTGGGACTATGGGAGTGGAAGATTTGCAAAGCTATCGTAGGATCTGTCTAACTTTATACATTTTTAGTTAAATTACAATTTACATTATTTATTCAATCTGTGCTTTCACTGCACATATACAATTTTAAACAATAAAATAAGTCAACCATTTTGCACTTTGATTTTAATGTAAATTTCTCCAAAAGCTAAGTTATAGTTATAGTCATATGTTGTTATATTCGTATTCACACAAAAATATTGATGAGACAGAGTTGTACATCACGACATTAAATCTAAATGGATTAAATGCAGCTTCCCTTTATGAGCGTTGACATGAATAAAATCACTCTGTATAGATTTAGTCACAATTTGAAGGATATACATTAATACAATAACATTAGAAACAGCACAATCATATACATGTAAATTTGTAATGTAATGCAGACGATGTACTTTTTTGTATAAATAAGATCCTTGGCAATAGGATTTGACAGATGAAAAAAAAAATGGTTTTCATAAAAAATTAATTTTCTACATCATACATGTATTTGTAAATACATGATCGCCTCTTTCTCTTTCCCCCATGCATCTTAAAAATTAAAAGATTGAGCAATTTTGAGTATTATAAACTGGTGCTGCAAAGCCCTTCCATCACACTCACAGCCAGATCCATTAGACCTTGCATACATTACATGATTACATGTAGTTAACAGGAAATTGGTCTAGACAAATTACCAAGAAAGTATCTGAGCAGCTTAACAAAAACATAGCATATGACTTTTTCTTGGATAATGCAAAAGTCATGTAATCTGCAGCCAGCTTACATGCTAATTATATTGTTATAAAGGCATAATGTTGATATGGATAGGAAAATTTTAAGCTTAAAATTATATTCACGCGATTGAAAAAAGCTCAAATGATGGGATGCTGAAACAATGAAAGAAATAGGAAAATACAAGTAATGGCAAACTGCCTCAGAAATGCAGTTAGTCCAATAAATGTATAATCAGGACCATAACTCTTGGTTCCCCATTGCTTTATCAAAGAACTTAGGACCAACTGTAATTAATTTTACATGGTTATGGACATTAAAACTGGCTTAACAAAAATCACTCAATAAATTTGGTTTCATGATTGAATTGAAACTGTTTATATAATTTTGTAACGATGACATATTAAAAGGGAGACAGAATTATAAGAAAATAGTTATGTGCAAGCTCTATAGAGCTACTTTTTTTTTTCAAAGCAACTGAGCCTGACCACTTAATGAATTTCCACAGCATGACATAATGGAGCAGTTAGGAAAGTCTGAGTAAATTTGAGATTCAAACAGGTTATATAAAAAGCACATATATATATATGGCACTGGATCTATTTGTTGTATACACAGATAATTGACAATAAAAAACAATTGCATTTAGACAGCACTATTGGGTAGCAAATGACATTTTCAAGATAGAGCAAATTAGAGATTTAGGAAAGGTGGAATGTTAACTTCTCATCATACATATAATGAAAATTATAGTTTCTAAATAGGTCTTGTCATTTGAAATTCATGTACGTGAACATCTCTTTCAATTTTCAGAGATGCGTAAATAAAAATATATAGTGCACTCCAATTCAACGTCTTATAACATTATAATTGCCTTAATTGGACGTACTCAGATGCCAGAGTCAAACAGCACCTACACGGATTGCAATCCAACATTCTAATGCTGAATGAGTGAGTGAGGACATGCTCAAAAAGATGTGTATACTATAAATCCTTTTAGATTGCTACTTAATATTTCCTGCACTGTATTGATTCTTTATTCTTTTTATCAACTGTGTTGATACTTAATTTTTTTTCACAAAGAAAGAGCAAGTCATTTGCATGTGCTAGACTGACAGGTAGTTTCATAAAAATGCAATTTTCACAGTCCGGATAAGCCAATGAATGATGTACAAAGTACAGCACTACAGTATGTAGATTCCTCACTAGATCTACTCTACAGTGCCAACTGTAGTACTCTTCTAAGAAATTGAAGCTCCTTGTTTGATTTTTTCCGTAATTCAACATTAATGATTAAGTTCTGGTCCTAGTAAACTCAAATTATCATCTAGATACATTGTAATTAATTTGAGAGAGTATCACTCATATTAATGATTGTGCTTTTGATACTTTATATGTATTTTTTTTTTAAAAATTAAATGTTTGTCTTTGAAAGAGGTTTAATGCAGAAACATGCATTAACTAATAAAACATCCATCTTCTTAGGAAACTACCATTCATCACAAACTTATATATAGAGATCAGTATACATAAAGGTAAATGGTATACTGTAGTACAGTAAAAAGTAAAATTGTTTTTTTTTTTTGGTTTAAACCTTACCTTGCCAAATACGACTAAAGTTGACTCCTCATAATTATATAAAAATTGCAGAAAATGTATGCCATGTAATATGATTGCATGTAATCAGTAACTGGGGAAAACATTAAAAACAATGTTAAAGTTTCCTGATCTAAAGGCCAGAAATATCCTAACTCATTCAGTCGTTTTTGCAAAATTTCTAGTGCAATTATTTGCAGAGGTGAGCTTTACGCTGCAGTCTTGGAGATCATGTCTGGGTTAGACAAAGCTTCCCATTCATGAAATGAACCCTGTAATTGTAAAACAAAAAAAGAGCGATACAATTAGAAAACAATTAAAAAAAAAAAGGACTACAGTTTACTCCATGTAGTACAATAAGTAATTATTAAAAGTTTGTGAGTTTCCCCAGGCCTGAGATTAATTTATTTTTTTCAAATATCTGAAATAGGATAGTTATTTTTCTTTTTTTTCTTTTTTTTTTAAGTCACGTTCATAGTTCCAAGTCTTCCTGGTTTGATTTTCTTAAGTATATAATTGAAATCAAACAAAAACTCTTTACTGTGACACTTTAAAAAACAAATATTTCTTCCCAACTCACATTGTACAAAGGCACATTTTCCTTTCCAAGAATGTGAGCTGCAGCCATAAGACCACAAGCTGTGAAGCCTAGTTGGCAGGAAGATGTTACTTCTTTATCCAGATTGATACCAGCATCATCAAATACTAGGTAAAATAAAGAGAAAAGGATAAGCAATGAACATTGTCCAAATTGAACTATGACTTCATGTAGGCAACAATAAAACCCAACTGTGGCTTAAAATGTGAAACATACGAGGGCAGGCTGATAAATAAGGGCCGTTTTTGAATAACTTTTTTATTTGAAGGACTACAGAAGCAAGTTACACATCAAATGAAAGCTTAGAGTCTCCCCTATCTGATGAACTATCATTTTTTCAACATAGTCACCATCGCATTCAATACAGAGGCGCCATCGTTGTACAGGTTTTCGCATTCCGTCGGCGAAGAATTCTGGTGTCTGGGATCGGCACCAAGAGCGAACATCCGCCTCAACTTCTGCATCGGTTTCATAGTGATTTCCTTTGAGATGTTTCTTCAGCAAAGGAAATAAGAAAAAGTCAGAGGGAGCCAAATCAGGACTGTATGGCGGATGTGGTATGGTAGGAAGTTCCATAAACTCAATATGGACGATACCGTCCATGTCCCAGAATATTGTCAGCAAAAGCTTTCGAGCTGATCTAACGACTTTGAACTTCTTCGGGGCTGGAGAGTTCTTGTGTCGGTACTGCATAGACTGCGTCTTTCTCTCTGGGTCATAGAGTCTAGCGATGCACCCAAGACTCGTCACCAGTGATGATGCTCCGCAGAAAACGCTCGCCGTCATGAGTGAATCTACCACATCCGACATACAGTCCTGATTTGGCCCCGTCTGACTTTTTCTTATTTCCTTTGCTGAAGAAGCATCTCAAAGGAAATCACTATGAAACCGATGCAGAAGTTGAGGCGGATGTTCGCTCTTGGTGCCGATCCCAGACACCAGAATTCTTCGCCGACGGAATGCGAAAACCTGTACAACGCTGGCGCCTCTGTATTGAACGCGATGGTGACTATGTTGAAAAAATGATAGTTCATCAGATAGGGGAGACTCTAAGCTTTCATTTGATGTGTAACTTGCTTCTGTAGTCCTTCAAATAAAAAAGTTATTCAAAAACGGCCCTTATTTATCAGCCGGCCCTCGTATTTAAAAAAAACAGAGAAGGAAAATTGACAATTAAAAAAAAAGTGTAAACGCATCATTATTATAACATGACCCGGTTTCAATGCATTTTATGATAACTTATGATTATTATCAGGACTAAATTCTGTAACTTATTATGTGATTTGATTATCTTAATCTCAGTCATACTTATAGAGGACCATAAGGTTTAACCTCCATTTTTGTTGGTTTATAAATTATACATATATATAACAATACTTAATCTGTATTAAGGAGACATTGAAATGATTAAGATTTAAAAATTCCTTACGCTTTTTCAGCTCTGTTGGTGTTCGCATCGTTCCATCCTCATTAAATAATGAAGCATATGGAATGTTCTTAGCACCTGGTATGTGACCCTCTGTTAAAAACAACAAAACAATATTAATGTGACTGACCTGTACTATTTTATCAAAAGATAAGAGCATTAAGATTTGTAAGACTCAAGTTGAAAACAGCAATTTTTGGTCAATTTACATTTCCTTGGTTCCCTCAAATGTCCTTTTTCTTAACACCATCTTATTGTTCAACTTCCAGAACAAAAAAAAAATTTTTTTTTTTACATAGCCATTGAATGCATAACTCCTTGATGTAACATTGATAGTTAATCATCATCAAATGAGATCATGGTTTGTAAAAAATAAAACTACCAGCAGCAAACTAAAAAAGCATAACTATTAGCCATGTTCACTTTTCACAAACAATCAGTATCATGCAGGAAATGTTAAACACAATTATATCCATACTCTCATATCCCTTTGCTCCTCTTGCATCAAGCACTTGTTCTTTGTTTGTCTTTGTATTCTCCACCATCGACTTATAATCTTTCAATAAGTGTGATTGAAATTTCACATCAAATTCTCCTGGCTGGAATTGTACAGAAATGTATAGTTAATGAATTATCATTGTGATGTATATCATAGGCAAAAGACAAGACAACAATTGTGCCCTAAACCCTGTAAGTGAAAATGAAACTTGAAAACAAACTGAAGGGTTATTAAACAACTATTTTGTTGCAAAGGAAAGATCAAAACCAAAAGCGAAGAAATAGTGAATGTTTAAGACTGAGAGCCCATATTATTTTTAGCATGACTTTGATATTGCATCTTTAATCTTGACATTGCCCTGAAAGGCTTTTTTTATTTTTTAACTTGTTAAACCAGAAAAATAGAGCACTGAATACTACTGTACATATTCTTGGAAAAAAAGAAAAACGAAAATCATATGTAAACATCTTATAATATATCACTATTATATAGATGATTAAATTCTCTTTATTTTAATCACTTGCAAATTTATGCAATTTATCTTATAGTTCTTTATTGCTACTCTTCTTCAAAACAAATTTTCTACAGAATAAGTACCAAATAAATGTGCTTTATTTATTTTTAAAAAAACAAACAAGCAAAACTGCCTCATCCTGTTAATGTCTGAATTCTCTGAGCCAAAATCGAATAATTTCATTACTGTTTTCCCATACTTCCAAAAATAAAATTAAATAACTATAACATGATACACTTTAAAAGGATGAATAAATCAAAATTTTAATTGGTCAGGAATTTAAAAACGTAGAATTCAACAAATCTATACGTACCTTTAAACAGAAACAAATATTCTATTAATAAAGTACTAGTAACTTGAACCAGTATTTTTCTTACTGCTATGAGTCTGATGAGTTGTAATGCAATTTCTGCCCCATCCACCTTTTATCTTTCTTTAATTCTTTTTTAAAATTTTAATTTGAACTTACTTCTAAATTTATCTCCTCAGTTGTAACAGGATTACCATCTGATACCCACTTCCTCATGCCTCCATCCAACACAGACACTTGAGCATGACCAAACAACTAGATCACACAGAAAAAATATATATTTATTTCAATATATAAAAAATCCCAATAATATTAGGTTTTTCCTTGAAGACCCAAAAGAAGTTAGACTAATTGTAAATCTTTGATCAGAGCGAGATACTTCCAAAATAATTCTAAGAGCCAATGTACTTGTAGTACTAATACTTGCATTAGAGCTATTGCAGATATATATACCTTTGTATTAGTACAAAGTAATAATAAATTGACACATTGAGGTTGGAAACAAGAAAATAATAGACTTGAGAGTCTCAGACAACCAGTTATTTAAAAAGTGCTTTTTTATCTCCTCATTGAAAAACCTTAACCTCATTGAATTGTTTTCACTTCCTGGTTGAATTCTGTTTACAAGTACATTGTACCTTTTACTAGTTATCAATAATATTATTATTGCCATACTGCTTAGTTGAGATCACAAGCAATATTTTATTTTAAAACATGTCTGTATAATATTGCTCACTGTTGTCATAATAGTACATATTCATAAACTTGATCTAGTTATAGGCTGATTAGGATGTCCATGGTTCAAGCCCGGCTCTGGCAACTCGTCCCCTACTGATGGTGTCAGTGTCCGTTTAATGTGACCGGCTGATACAGAGTTATGGTATCCACGCACTGTCTCTGTGTTGCAGCACCTAAACTTGTCAGACGTTAGTCTTCAAGCATGTCCACAGCCTATATAATTCTCAAGTTGGATGCTAAGCAACAACACTTTAAAGCTGACTCACTATTTTTGTTTACAACCTAATAATTACCGGTCTACAACCTCCTAATCTTTCGACAAATGTCTACACTTGAGTTTCTTAAATCTGTGACCATACTTTCTCTTTTTTAAAACACAATAGGGCATGATCTGGTGACTGCAGGTAAAATGGATGCTCTACAAGTTAGCTGAAAGAAATAATAAAATCCACATTTTGTTATACAAACCCTGAATAGAAACCATGTCCTTAATGATGTGCGGATATTAAACCTGTCGTAGGCTACAACGTGTGTGTGATTTGAGATGCCCAGGTCTTCCACATAGTCTTGGAAGATATTTGGGTCTGGGATCGGGAAACCAATGGAAGAATTTTTCTTAGCTTGACTCATTTTGTCCAGATCAAAGAAGACAGCAGTTGGTATGTGACCTCTGAAAAAAGAAACATAAAAACATAACTTCAATACACCTTATCTTCTTGGTTCCTATCAAAACTTTTCCGAACTAAAAGCACACATGTATTGAAATGTAACAAGGAACAACAGGGAAAATTAGAAAATTATACTCACTGTTGAAAGTATTCTTTGTAGCTATTTTCACCAGGCACCATTGATGTATCTAAAACACGAAGGTGACTTGAAATGTTTGTACTACGAGCTGTACTTTGAATTTGATGTTTTAACCATGAGGTTGAAACCATGGCGGAAACTTTTGAAATGGTCATCCTTCTGTTGTCAACGAGAACCCACACTTAAAGGAATTTCTTCTGTCCTATTAGATTTAATATAATACAAAAATACATTGTGAATTTTATTAGAAGTTACTGCATGGTAAAACAAAAAAATGTATAGGCCTTCAAATTTATTTTCATTTTTTCCATTCTTTTTTTCTTTTCTTTTTAAAATGTACAACAAGCCAATGAAAATTCGTTTAAAACATGATTCTGAAACTAGAGAATAATTTTCATATGTAAGGTAACGTCGGGTTATTTCGCCACATTAGATACCCTATGGATAGTTGCCTGCTTCATACAATGTTCATGTGCTGTATTATTGGAGGAAACGGACTATGACCTCAATTTATCAGTCTATTCAAAGAAAAACACATGATTGGTTAGTTTGTACATCGTTTCGTGTGTATTTTTAGTCAAGTTTTACAACCACCAACAGTCGGGGAAATTCGCCACCTTGAGGATAATTTCGCCACGACAATCGGGTAATTTCGACAACACACATTCATAGTCTTTTTTTACATTTTATTTATAAATTTTATTGTTATTATTATTTTTAAAATTATAATAAAAAAAAAACCAAATAAAAAATAAATACAAGTTCAATTATTTATTTGAATTTTACTTGAACAAAAGCAATACCTTGAATTTTTATAAACTAAGTCACACATGCAACCTCACTCGCATTCACTCTCACATTAAGCTAAAATAAAAGTAAGCTTAAAATATTTTAAATTACTTTAAAAGGGCACTAAACTCAAGTTAAATTCAAATTTACAAATTGTCTATCCGTAGTTCATGTTGTTCATGATTTGTGGAAAGCATCTTAAAAGACAAACTTCCTTTCAATAATTCCAACTGTATGTAATGCTGATTTTAGTGTAAAAAAACTGAACTTATTTTGTAAATAGTGTTTACCAGTTTCAAACTGCTTGTAAATATTTTCTCGGGATAATGTGATATTATTGACATGTTCTCTTAAAAATTGAAAATAAGAGGATTAATTATTTCTGAGAAGCATATTCGTGAATTCTGAAAAGCAGATTTATAACAATTCATTCGCTACAAAATATCCCATCACCAAACAAGTGAGGGCAACAGTGAACATTTCAAGGCAGTGGCATGTACAAAGTTACTACTTGTTACACGCAAATTACTTAAACACTTAAAAACTAACAGTAATAAAAGACTGACATAGACATAGGACATACTACACACTTAATTACTAACTATAATAAATAAATAAAGACATTGACCTTTTTTTTTACATGGGTTTGTGTTTAGAATCGATAGTATTAAAAAAAATTTACTTAGATCTAGATCTAGATCTAGGCTTAAATTCATCCTCTAGGAATGGTGGGAATTAGATCTAAATAGATTTCTCAGAATCAGAATCCATGATTGATGCTATGTAGGGTATCGATTTTAAAAGGCCCTAGATTTTCATGTACAATAAACCTACAATTCTCGTTTAAAAGGAGCAGCGACTGCTCATACACGAGTGGTGAGTCGTGGAGTAGGCTAGATCTATTATTGTTTTTATAGCTTAGTGCAAGCTTGAAAGTCAATGGTGAATTCTGCATTATATAAGCCAAACTTACTTTCGTTTTCGATCTTTTTTTTCGCGTATCCGTTTGTAGGGGTTGGGTAAAATCCGCGTACCCCTCAAGCATTCTTATTTTTGCTTGGTAATAAAGTACATTTTCTAAGTCAAATTTAAAAAAAAAGATAATTATGCTGTTGCACATGCATAAACATAATACTCGAGTAATTAAACAAAGTTTACACAAATTCCCTGCTTGCCTATTATCTGTCGGTGTCAGTTTAACGTGACCGACTGAGACAGGAGTCATGGTATCCCCGCCCTGTCTCGTGAGTGGCAGCACATAAAATTGTCAGACGTCAGTCTTGGGGCCCGTCCACAATATAGCCTATATAGTGCTGATGTTTTTTTTGCTTGGTAATAAAGTACATTTTCTAAGTCAAATTTAAAAAAAAAGATAATTATGCTGTTGCACATGCATAAACATAATACTCGAGTAATTAAACAAAGTTTACACAAATTCCCTGCTTGCCTATTATCTGTCGGTGTCAGTTTAATGTGACCGACTGAGACAGGAGTCATGGTATCCCCGCCCTGTCTCGTGAGTGGCAGCACATATAATTGTCAGATGTTTGTCTTGGGTTTTGTCCACAATATAGCCTATATAGTGCTGATGTTGGACGTTAAATCTAACTCAACTTTATTCAACTTCAACAACAACAACAACAACTCTCTCTCTCTTCTTACAAAAATGACACGAAAACGCAACAGTTAAACCAAATACTTTTAACCATGTTGCAACAACGCAAACGGCGCTCACCAAGGTTAGTATCATATCTACCAAATTTAAAGGCAAACAGAGAAAACGACAGAAGATCAACCAATTAATTAACCAGGCAAGTAATGGGGCTAAGCAAGACCGTTAGAAACGAAGAAAAAGAGTATTAAGACAAAGAGTACATACGTACTCAATGTTGGCAGTTACCACATGTGAATTGTGAATGCCCCAGCGGTCCGCAATATTGTAGAGCTATTTGAAGAGAGTGTTTCCAGTTCACCTCCAGTCATTGATTCTCATATTAGTTGTTGTCTCTTTATTCACGTTTATCTTACATTTTCCGAGTAACCAACAGAGAAAATGTGAATAGTTTTACTCCTCCTTGCTCTAGTTTTTTTCCGAGATATCTTCTGAAGACAAGACCTTCAACTGGTATTTGAACATTGGACCTCCCAGTCTACTCGTAGTAACGAGCACTGACGACTGAGCCATCTGGCCCCCCTTCCGACACAAAAATCTTTATGTTATGCAATTTCACGTTTGATTAGGTTTACGTCCCTTTTAATTTCCGAAGATAGGGCCTGTTATACCGAGACAAAGGCTACAACAGATGCGAACCTGAGAGCTCACGGAGAGAGAGAGAGACAGACAGAAAGAGAGCAAGGAGAGAGAGAGAGAGAGAGAGAGAGAGAGAGAGAGAGAATTGAAATCTATGGATCCAAATGTAAACTCTAGTTATATTTATAACATTATATTATATAGGTCTGTACCACACACTGTAACTTCCATCAAATAAACACAAAGTAATAACAGTAAAACACATTGTACGTATAAAAACAACTTTATTTTATTGTTAGAAGTCATCGTGCTGGTTATGTTATGAGAGCATACCTTAAGCGCATGTACAAATACTCCTTTGAATGGTTTCTTTTGAGAATTTTTTCATTTAACAATAATGTTTCTAGATTGGTTTATTCTTTATTCAATTTATATAAACCGGTTTATTTAAATATTAATTCACATTTTTTAATTTAAAAACATGCTAGAACTATCTGCTCTTCAACTTGTTTTAATGGACATACTTCTAATATGTATACTTATATAAAAAAAAATTAAAAGCTTCACAAACGATTTTTTTTTCTACTGTATCAATCTATTAGAAAAAAAAATTAAAAGAGAGTAAGACTTCACATGATAATGTTGTTAATTACGATACAAAAAAACAACATAGACATATTTCTGTGTTGGACGAGCTGCACACTGTGCACAGCTCTGTACGACTAGTAGTAGCAGTAGGCCCAATATACACTTCAGGCATTTCATGAGGTTATGTTGGGATATCACTTTTCATACCCAAGATGCCAAAATTATGTTAGACCTTGGGTCATAAGTACAACGTTACGGTAACTTGCAACTCGTCTTAAGCCTTCTTTTTTTTTCACATATCCTAAGACGAGTCATAAACTTACCACAACGTCATACTTTCAACCCCTAGTAATTTGCCGCAACCCCATAATACAAATTTACAAATTGTCTATCCGTAGTTCATGTTGTTCATGATTTGTGGAAAGCATCTTAAAAGACAAACTTCCTTTCAATAATTCCAACTGTATGTAATGCTGATTTTAGTGTAAAAAAACTGAACTTATTTTGTAAATAGTGTTTACCAGTTTCAAACTGCTTGTAAATATTTTCTCGGGATAATGTGATATTATTGACATGTTCTCTTAAAAATTGAAAATAAGAGGATTAATTATTTCTGAGAAGCATATTCGTGAATTCTGAAAAGCAGATTTATAACAATTCATTCGCTACAAAATATCCCATCACCAAACAAGTGAGGGCAACAGTGAACATTTCAAGGCAGTGGCATGTACAAAGTTACTACTTGTTACACGCAAATTACTTAAACACTTAAAAACTAACAGTAATAAAAGACTGACATAGACATAGGACATACTACACACTTAATTACTAACTATAATAAATAAATAAAGACATTGACCTTTTCAAAGACATGAGGTGATGGCTATAGCCAGAATATAAATACGAGTAATTTAAGTGTTCTTGGGCAAACTTGGGAACTTTACAGAGAGTAATGTCATTGAAATTATAGTTCATTCTCTGAATCATCAAATGAAGAAATCCCAATCTTAAAGATGCAGCTTTTAAAATCCTAATGGGCTGCATAGCCATTTATCTAAGGAAAAGTTAGAGTGATGTTATGCCCAAAACAATGCAAATCATTTGATGGACTTCAGTTAGTATGGATAAAATAAACACTACCATTAATTACCTCCCTTTGTAAATAGCATTCAACAGATCACATGCATCAACAATTGCATTTTTAAAATGTAAAAACAAAGAAGGCACTATGAGAGAAGCCTTGTTCACTGAACATATAGGAATCCACAAGTCTTGAACCATATGCTGTTATATTCTTTTTTTCTACAATGCACTCGATTCAGTCTAAGTGGTGAAAATTTTTCGTAAAAGAAACTAACCACAGGTGACATGTAGAAGAAATTGTAGCATTTTTTTTTTTTAGAAAGGTGATGAGTTGAATTGAGTTGTTTTAACGTCCAACAGCAGCACTATATAAGCTATATTGTGGACGGGCACGAAGATTGACGTCTGACAATTCTATGTGCTGCCACATAAAAGACAGGACAGGGATGCCATGACTTTAGTCTCAGCCGGTCACACCGACCCAACCAGTAGGGAGCGAAATCACCAGGGCTCGAACCCAAACCTTTTACAGAAAGGAGATGTAATTTTTGACCTGCAGCTAGCAAAAATGCATCAATCATGATTTCAATAGAAGCAGTAAATACATAGGTGTTTAAATGTCTTTTTTTTCTCAAATGTTTTACATTCCTAAATCAAAGACTTAAAAAAACAACTCTTGCCATTGGACCTATAAAACAATTTCCATATAATTAGGTAGGTAGATAAGACATGCCAGCTAAAGGCAGTCTATGTGGATATACATGTCAAAAGTAGGCAAGTCTGTCAAAATGAGCTAAACAACAACAACAATAACAACAACAAATATATATTATATATAAATAAAAAAATATTTACCAAGCTTTAAACAAATTCTGAGAATAAATATCTTAAAAGCTTTGTAAAGAAAAATGAAACCTATCCCCGGAAGAGAAGCAAACAGAAAACAGTATAATTATTACAAATAATAAAAAAAATTCCTGGTTGAACCATATGAAATGTTAAATACTGAGATACAATGATTAAAAACAACATCGATCAGAGAAAATCAATAAATAATGAAATAATCTGTTTCGTTAAAAAAAAATTGTGCCTAGAATAATTATTAAAAATGTAAAGTAAATATGAATAAACAACACAAAAAAAGAGAGATTAAAACTTTATGTATTATTGAGTAGACTATGGACGGTTCTATAATCATGCTATAAAACATGAGACCCAATGCCATTAACATCTAGAGGAAAATCCATTCCATTAAAAGTGTGACTTTCAACAATTGAATATTGATCTACAGGAGAGGCCAGAGAACTTCTTTAAACACCTAAATTTAAGGAATGGAACATCTCATCGTATAGGATCCCCCAGGGAAACCTCCCCCCACCCCCTCTATAGAGAACAAATGGAACATCTTCCTACATGAGCATCCTTAACGTAAATGTTGTGCTTGAGGAATTCTTTGGCCATTTAAAAAAAAATTTTTTTTGTTACAAATTGAAGATACGTTTTCAATGCATAAAAATCAAGAGCCCACAGAAATAGAAACAAAGCAGTATATCTTTCATACTACACGGCAAGAAGGTTAAATAAGAAAGCTCTCATCTTTTCAATACATGGGTATCAGTGACACATAAATGGCATGTTGAAATCTAGTTGTAATGTGCAATGACATACCCTGCGCATCTTAAATTCACGATTACACCATTAGTAAACTAGATTTGGGTTAAAGGAAAGGTTTGAGAAAAAGTTTAAAAAAGAAGGAAAAAAAAAACAAGTGCAAATAAGCTTAACTAAGGGACTACACTTCAGCATTGGATATGCATGCAATGAGCATTAAGCCACTAGACTGGAAATTCAGCAGATCCTGGTTTAATTTTTGTTTTCAAACTAAGTTTCTTTTTGTTGATGCCTGATGCTAACATTTTTTTTAATTGTTGTTTGGAACCGTATTAACAAATGCAATTTCAGTTTTAGATGAAGTAAAAAAAGGGCGTTTTTCTTTTTTCTTTATTATTCTGCAAACTTACTACAAGCACTATACCATTCAACTAAGACAAAAATGTTGCAAAGAAATTTTACTTCTTTAAAAGTGTATGGTAACAAATAAATCTATTGAAAAATCTGTAGATGGAATAAATCTAATACAATCAAAATCTTTTAAAACCCAATTACCTAAAAAGGCAAAATAAGAGGAATACATATTCTACAGACTATCAACTTTATATGATCTGATCTGAATACCGCCATAAAACGAGATTTTAATATTGTATCTTCCTTTGAAGAGTGTTCTGATACTACTTTTTGAATATCAATAAAAATACAGCACCAATCAAACTAGGGCAAGAAAGATAGAATATGTTTTTTTTTAGTATTAAATATCATTAACTTTTTACAGATGTAGAAAAATATAATTTTCATGGCATAAATATGTGAAAAGTGTTATATTGATGGCAATAAATAAATTGTATGGAGTGTGCATACATGATGAATGTTGTCACAAAATTCATGTACTTCAAGTACCAGATATTATTTATACATTTACATTCTTTTGTTTCAGCTTACAAGGATCCAACATAGTGGAGTAAAGTTTATAACCATGGATTTAAAAAACCTCTTTATGTTTAAAATTATAATCATAAAGTAAGCAACAGTATTAAAGAAACAATAATAAATTAATTCAAATCTGAAAAAAAATCATGTTAAATAATGTCATTCTGTTCAGCCAAGGCTAAATTTCTTAAAATGAAAATTTTTTTTCCATAATACTTTCTAGGGACTAGAGAGTTTTTATAGGGTAACTTTTGCAATGGTTTACTTTAAACATAAAGCTTCATCAAACTATAGCAGATTTCTTCAACCGGCAAAAATGACAACCGGACAGAGATGTCTCTGTTCTCAATAATTATTCTCATACATATATATTGTTACAGTTTAACATTTATTTGCTTTAATCCGTTTTTATATGCGCCGGTGGGCAAGAGGGACGATTGGGAGAATTGTGTACAAACACTAGAACAAAGTCAAATAAAATGGACCAGTAATCTTTTAAAAAGAAAAGAACAACATGTTATTTTCCTCTTCACAACGCAACACCTTTCTCTCTACCATCATCTTAACAGACTAACGGAAACTGTAGAGCATGCACTATTCCAAAGCTCTAGTCTTAATGAACTAAGACAACAGCTCCTTCCTTCAGGACCTGACCTTGTCAACACCTTGTATTCAACTTTAACAAAGCCACAAAGAACTGCTGCCTTCTTCTTCATTGGTCTAGGCAAAAGCGCAGAAGCTCAGAGACCACTGAACTGAACAACAATAATCTGTCTTTCATCTAGCCCAAATTAGCGTGTTTTTTGGATGTTTTTTTTGTGTGTGCATTCCTCACTTTCTATGCAGCTAATAACAACTTTAAAATAGTTAAATTGCTGTTGATCCACATTACAAATTTTAATATTTCAAATAACTGAAAAAAAAAAAAAGAAGAAGAAATTGGAATCTGGCATAGGAAAGCTATCAATGCAAAAGATGCGCATATTTTAAAAGAACTAACAACCTGACATGTGATGATAGCATAAGTATTGAAAATATGGATTAGTGAACCAATGATATGAAGCATTTCCAATAAGCAAACGCAAAAAAAGTGATCAACTTTATCATGTTAAGCTGCATGTTTCTAAAAGCTCTGCTTCACTGTAACAACTCCTGGACAACAATAATAACATGTAATAATATTTTAATTAATACATGTATCGTTTGTCCATAAGCATCAGATACTTTAATGAAACTGCTTCATAGTCCAGACCAACAGAGACGTTCCTGAAAGCTCTGTTCCTTACCACAAATAAAACTACTCTTGAAGGCAAGTTATTTGTCCAAATATATTTACACAGATTATACTGACTTAGCTATTCGGCACAAAAGTACACAGTATACATGTATGTACTTTTTTTTTTTCTTAATGCAGTCCTAGGGCAATGTATTTTAATTTCCATAGAAAAAGGATTTTATGAAAGCATGCAATACATAATATGTATATTATGTCTGCCCTTTGCTTTGCAAACAATGCAACTGAGTGCTTTATTGGTTTAAAATAGATATTCTACCTCTTTGTCACACAAAATATATTTTTTGATGATCAATTTTTCCAAAAAAGAAGGAAACGTTTTTTATTACCAGAGTTACGTTTTTTTCTTTCAGCAGACGGAAAAAAACAAATTCTTTCAGTGGTATACACGAAAATAAAATAACAAAATCATTCAATCGCCCTTCTTTTAATTAATAAATTATAATTTCTGCAATAAGAAGATTATAGGAAAATAAACTAAAAAAATCATTAGTTGCTTGTGACACCTACTTTTTCTTCTACCAAGTTTAGATCCTGATATGTTCAAAGCTTTGACATGGTCAATGTATCCTTATCTGATGAAAAATTGTACAAACATAAAGAGAACAGATAATAATGTAATGTGTACAATTAAGGTGGGCCCTGTTCTTATATTCCTTTGAAAACCACTCCACTCAGTCTCAACACTTTGTAAGTAGTTTTATGAAACAAAGATCAATGAGGTTGAAAGATACCACTGAATAATACAATTGACTCAAAAACAATACTGTTTCTTTCTTTCAATACATGTAAAATCATATCTTATTTATATAGTATTGTAGGCATCCTGAGGACATATACAAGATGGAATAGTCAATTCATAGGTTAATTATAATTTCAAACATACTTTTTTTTTTAAATCATGGCACCAACGTAATAAAATATGAAATGAAAAGTAGCCAAACAGACCAAATAACCAATACATAACAGTCAGTTGCTGTTGAAAAAATACCAGATATACTCAAATTCTTTCCTTGGTATCATAATTTACATATATGCCATCATAAAGTAGATAAAATAACTGAAATCATCAAGAGATTATTTCATATTGCTTTTTGCATTTCCATTTTATCAGTCTATTTGAAGTATTTCATATCTATGTTAAACAAACATGCTCTCTAAGTACACATATTGACTTGGATACAAAGAAAATGTCGATCACATCTCTAGTTTTTTGATCGATAGGGAATGATAAAAAGACATAGAGATTTAAAGTGGAATGATTCTTATCACATAGTTAACAGGAAAATTTGGACACCAATCATTTGTTCACCGGAAGACAAAAAAAAAAAAAAAGCAGCTGTCAATAGCTTTCTACAGTACTTTATTAATTAAACAATTTTCTAGAGGACTAATGAAACTAAAATGAAAAAAGAGATCCCCCCCCCTACAAAAAAGACCTTCAATAAACTGCAATAATCTACAGCCTATTTATGAAGATCAAATAAAATCGGAAGATCTGTATAGTTCCTATAGGTAGATAAAAAAAAAGGCAAGTTCTGAGTAAGAAATCATTTTGCACATTCTGAAATATGACAAAATGGAACAGTATTTGATCAAGTTCTCACACAAAAATAGTTAAAACTGGTATGTATTTAATGGACACAGTAAGGTAAGGCCAAACAAATCTTGCTGCCCTTTATCAAAATGCAGAAGCATAATCACAATTTATAGGAATCTGCACGTCAACCAGATTCTTGAATGATAACTTTTAAATCTAAAAAATTAAAAAAAATTTAAAAAGAAAACTAAATCTGTAAGATTGTTCTTTTATCACTCTAGTGGATTGAATTTACAAGAAAAGTGTTTCAGAATTATTCATTTTTATCAAATATATTTATTTGCACTTTTTTGTCAGGCTATGTATATAGAAGGGGTGAGTTGGGTATATTTTGTTCAGCAAGTTGATCATATGCATTTCATGGCTTCAAGTTCAACCAGGCATGGCTGACATGACCACTTAGATGGAAAAGAAAACCATTAAGGCCTATTTCATTAGGAGTACATTCTGATAACATTGGAAAGATACAGGGTTGACTTATAGCCTATTTAGATGAAAAAAGAAAATTTAAAAGCCACAATGACACAACACTACGCACTGTGTTATCAATAAAATAATGTGATATCCTCTTGCTTGCTATGATAATATGGCATGAGTCAAAGTTAAAGGCTTAGGATCCATTCACTTAGAGTCTGCTGTCTAATTTCCACAGGGCTGGTGTTAATGCATGTAATGCATAGATTTCACATATGAGAAAAATTTGCATGCAGTTATTGGAACATAAAACAAAAATTATCAACTCTTCTTCCTCAAAATATCAACGTAATCCCACTCACTACCACTGGTAATGACTATAAAACTAATGAAAATGTTGAATGGCTTGATCACAACTCTACAACACTACAAGTCAACTATTTTAAATTATTTTAGGATAAAAAAAAGACACAAAGTTGTGAAGTTGCGTGAAAATAGTGATACATATTTTAAGTCACCATCTTGAACTAAGGGACAACGGACTCAATAAAAAAAAAGTGTATTGAATTTTAACACAGAAAAATAGGCTTTAATAAGAAGAAGCCAGAGCCTGACTTACATAAAAAAGGATGGGTATGTACCACATGCTTCTATCCTGGTCGTAGTTTAAACATTCAATGAACTGACCAAGGTCGATCAGAGCACATAGCTTGTCAACGGAAGCAAGAACTTAGTAAGGGCTTGCCTGGACTTCTATTTATGCGAGATGATCTCAGAACTCAGAAAGCTTTGACAGCTCTACATCACCCACCCATCTCTTTAGAGAAGCTCCACAACTCGAATAAACCTCCTTTCACACAGATAAACTTTTTTCTTTTTGTATAAAATTTGGTTTAATTAGTCATTTATCCTGAAGTTCGAGTTGTTGGCTGCTTTATCAATATTGTGTATTTGTAAAAAGTAATGAGATGAATAGTGTGAGAGTGCAAGGAACAGGCTGAACACAGATAGATGGATTTAAGAGTAGAGGATATGATTAACAAATAGAAGCATATGTCATGAATTTTTACTCTTTTTTGATCTCTCTCCAGTATCATTTTATTTTCTTGCATGAGAAAATCCAATGTGCAGATATCTTTTTTCTTTAAAAAAGTTGTAACCTCCTCCCTCTCCCTCCCACCCAAAAGACAAAAAGGCTGAGATTTACTTGAGAAAAGACAAATTTAAACAAATAAAAGATAAAGAAATGCCATTCCGAAATTTCTCATTCTTGTGGGAACTTTTGCCAATGGGAATAGTTTACAGAGAGTATATTGCTTCAATTATTTACATATAAAGGTTTTGAAAATTAATAACCAACAGACATACCTTTTTGCAGGACTATATAGCATCATCAATCACCATATGAACTAGAAACCTACAAAGTCTGTGTGGCATTCGCTATTCAATTTCAGAAGATTAAATGAACTAGTGACATAACCAAAGAAAACACAGGTGAATAGATAAAGACATAATGAAGATAGAAAGACCCGATGCAAAATGCATGTACAAGGATGTTTAGAAGCACATCAAAGTGAAGATGATGCGGCACCATAGGGCGGAGCAGTCTTTGTTCTGACAAGACCTCATCTGAAAATTTACCATTCTTATAAAAGCTTTCCAGGGCTTTGTCTTTCTCCACATAACGCTGGTACAGCCAATCTGTTAGAGCAGGCAGCTCTCTGGGAATATCCTTAACTCGATAGGCCCTGAAAAAATAAAATAGATGAGCTACGAAATGCTGTACAGGTGTGAATCTTAACATAAGAAATACAAGTTGACATTAGATTTTTGTAAAAAAAAACATATGCTAAAACCATGCCATGATAAAAAAAAAACTTGAATGTTTCACTAAAAAGACATCATTTCTAATATGATAACTTTGGCAATTCTTGGCACAAATTAAATTAAGTCCAGTGCAAAAAATTATCTCTAGAAAATGAAAAATAAATATATTATTCAGCAAACAAATAATCACACAGTAAGAAAATTTTAAGACAATAATAATAAAATGAATCATCATTATCATCATACTACTACTACTAACAATAATAAAATCATAATACAACAAACCTCACCTTGATCATAGAAATCAAAAATAATCTCTGAACACATAAGAAGAACATCTATATGATAATTTGCATTTTGATGGAAGAGTTCACAAGGTTAACTCACTTGTAATGAAAGGTGATTAGATCTCTGGGGCAGTAGCCAATACACATGCCCAGCATATCAAGAGGTTTTGCATCTTTGTAAACAAGTGTAGCATCTATCAACCACTTGAGAGGTCTCTGAGGATCTGAAAAAATTCAAAGTCTGCTTAGGGTAAAAGTGTAAGTATGAAAGTACTGGTATGCATTTCTTGAAATAAATTCCACACTGCCAGAACTGGCTTCAGAGACGAAAAAGGTACTGTAAAAGAAGTCCCATGATGCCTGTATGCCGGTATTTTAACCTCTTCAGCTCTGCACTGCCATAAATTTAGTAAGAATCTATTTCATGCCATTTAAATTTTAATATTATTATAATATAAACACTATTTTGGTCAATATTTCACTTCATATCTCTCACTATTTTTTAATATTAGAAAGTGGGAATTTTGAGGCAAAGAAATATACAATTTAAAACGACTCTCAAAATTCCTCAAAACCTGACACTGGTATTTCACACACCTGATTCCAACTGCGTGTGTTGGCCATTGCTTCCCTCATAGTCCTCGCCATCAGGGACAGGTTCACTTGCTGGTGTGAAAGGCTCTCCCACCGTAGAGAGAACAGCCTCCACAGCACCCAGTCTTGGAAGAGTCACATGCTGCAAGATGGGATGGTTATTCTTTTCCGCAAATCTGAAGATAAAGAAAAAACAATTTTGAAATAAAAAAAAATCATTTTCAACAATTTGATAAAGTTGATATTTAGTATAATATACCTATATTCAAAACAAATTGCTTTAAACCATGTGCAGCACTCATAATAGTCTTTGATCTTTAGACTCCATTTTATCTCACTATGAACAGAGCAAAACAACAAAACCATACCTTACAGCCAAAAGAGTTTCAAAAAGAATAATTTATCAGAGATCATAGTTGGTGAACATGCACGCTCTAGACTAAGATGCAGTACAAAAAAGGATTACTAAACCAAGATATTCTATTGAGAGAAAGCTTATGCACTAACACGATCGTTTTCAAAACCACTGGGTCCTAAAATATATAAGTAAAAAAAAAACCTGAAAACACCATGGCTGACAATGCAGCCAGCCACCAGAGTGTACATTTCACAGCTAAATAATTATATACAATCACAAACCTTAAAGATAAATGGTGGCAGTATACAGTAGGCCAGTTGGATTAGAGTGATTTTGCTTTTTGTCAAGCAATGGTGCACAACTCTACATACCATTACTAATTTAGATATTTAATGTTTAATCGTGATCCTACACTATATTGACAGAAATGTTCTATTGAAAATATTGTGGGATATAATATAAAAGAGGTGTTTATAGGGTATACATAAAATAAAACTCTAAAATTTTCAAAAAATTAGATGCCGTATCCATCAGTATCATATAATTAGATCTTTATAATTTCAAGAGTAAACATGGAGTGAATAAATCATTCAGAAAACTACAATAGCTGCCAACTTTTGAGAAAGCAAATACATATTTTTAGCGCGATTAGTCACTGGAAAACTAGTAGATGGTCAAGCTTAACTATGGGCTAGTGTTATTATTATAAATGCGCTTCTTTTTTTTGGGTTGATTTTCATTTCAAAGTGTTAGAAGGACCACATCAGCAACATCCAGGCTTTGTGTGAACTAAATTATATAACTTCAAGACGTTTGGCTAAAGAGCCTCTCACATTTTACATTGATATGAGGGAAATGTAAGCTTTCTCGCATGCTGAAAGCAATTGAAACTAACACCATAGTCATTGACTGAACCAACCAGTAGACAAAATCCGACAAATTAATTTGTCCAGTCGTGGGTTTCAAACTAGGTACCTAATGAGAACCAGACGTTCTGCCACTTGAGCCAGCTCGCCTCTCTAGGTCTACAATTTATCTCCCGATTTATATCACAGAATTAGACCTAAATCAATACCATCCGATGTCAACTAGATTTAGAATCTAAAGCCACAGTCTAGATCTAGATTCAACTCATGAGATGCAGGTCCAATTGTCCTAAAAATCCGGTTCCACTTCGGTACGACAGAAATGTTTGGAGGTACGTATCAACCTTCAATTGGCAGATTGGGTGTCCCTGATAGATAGTGAATGTACTAAAATGATCGAAAATACTGATGACTCTATCTCTATATATAGTAATATTCATTATTAAAAAAAAGTTTTTAATATATACATTCTGGGGCTTTCTTAACAGCCAATTGTGATTAAAAAGTATGACAGACGGAGTTGAGTTGAGTTGGTTTTAACGTCCAACAGCAGCACTATATAGGCTATATTGTGGACGGATATTTTGGTCAATATTTCACTTCACTACCTCTCACTATTAATTTTTTAATATAAGAAATTGGGAATTTCGAGGCAAAGAAATCTACAAAATAAAAACGAATTTTAAATTCTGTCACCTGACACTGGTATTTCACACACCTGATTCCAACTGTGTGTGTTGGCCATTGCTTCCCTCATAGTCCTCGCCATCAGGGACAGTTTCACTTGCTGGTGTGAACGGCTCTCCCACTGTAGAGAGGACAGCCTCCACAGCACCCAGTCTTGGAAGAGTCACATGCTGCAAGATGGGATGGTTATTCTTTTCCGCAAATCTGAAGATAAAGAAAAAATATTTAGTATAATTTACCTATATTAAAAACGAATTTCTTTAAACCATGTGCAGCACCCATAATAGTCTTTGATCTTTACACTCAATTTCATGAATCATCTCACGTCTAGGCAAAATAACAAAACCGTACCCTACAGCTGCATTGAAACACAGCCAAAAAAGTTTAAAAAAGAAACATAACATTAGAGATCATAGTTGACGAATGCGCATGCTTTAGAAGAGGCGTAGTTCAAAAAAAGATTGCTAAACCGAGAAATTCTATTGAGAGAGAGCTTATGCACTAACAGCATTTTTTTCAAAACCACTTAGGTCCTAAAACATATGAGTAAAAAAACCTGAAAACACCATGACTGACAATTTAGCCAGTCACCAGAGGGTACATTTCACAGCTAAATATATACAATCACAATCCTTAAAGATAAATGGTGGCAGTTTACAATCTATAGGCCGGATGGATTAGAGTGACTTTTGCTTTTTGTCAAGCAATGGTGCACAACTCTGCATGCCATTAATAATTTAGATATTTAATGTTTAATCTTGATCTACACTATATTGACAAAAAGTTCTATTGAAAATATTGTGGGATATAATATAAAAGAGGTGTTTATTGGCTACAAATGAAATAAACAATTTTAAATTTTCCAAAAATTATCTGCAGTATCCATTTATCATAAAATTAGCTTTTTATAACTTTAAGAGTAAACATTGAGTGAATAAATCCTTTGGAAAACTACCATAGCTGCCAACTTTTGAGAAAGCAAATTCAGATTTTTAGCGCGATTAGTCACTGGAAACGGAGCTGATGGTCAAGCTTAACTATGCCTTAAAAAACAACACCATGGACTAGTGTTATTTGATAAGTGCGTTTCTTCCTTTGTGTGGTTGATTTTCATCTCAAAGTGTTAGAAGCTTTGTTGTTGTTGGGTTGGTTTAACGTCCAACAGTAACACTATATAGGCTATATTGTGGACGGACCCCAAGACGGACGTCTGACAATTTTATGTGCTGTCACACACGAGACAGGGCGGGGATACCATGACTCCTGTCTCAGCCGGTCACATTATACTGACACCGACCCAACCAGTAGGGAACGCAACAGCCAGGATTCGAACTCGAGACCTTTTGCGTCGGAAGCCGATGTTCTACCCCTGGACCACCGCGCCTCCGCGTGTTAGTAGCACCACGTCAGCAACATCCATGCTTTGTGTGAACTAAATTTATTATAATTCCAAGACAGTTGGCTAAAGAGCCTCTCACATTTTGCATTGATATAAGAGAAATTTAAGCTTTCTAGATATGCCGAAAGCAATTGGAACTAACACCATAGTCATTGATTGAACGAACCAGTAGACAAATAAATTTGCCCAGTTGTTGGTTTCAAAGTGGGCACTGAAATAGCGGATCTAAACTAGATCTATGTTTACGAATCCTGATGACAATGTATAATCCTCGATAAGCTAGGACAAAGACAGAGCCTCGAGAGCAACAGATTACTGTTCGGGGTGAATGCATGCTGAGCGCGAAAATGGTTTTAAGTCTTAAACAGTCTAACTGATCATTAAAAAACTGGATTCTTGGAAACAAACTTTCTGCCTAGCACTAGTAAACAAAGCTAGATGATTCCCGGAAGCATATTTGCCGCTATATTATTACACCATTTACCATATTTTTACCGAAAAGAGCGGCAAGTGATATATCATTCCAAAAGTTGATTAGAGGCTCTGCCGACCTCAGTACCACAAAGGACAGAAGGTACTTATGACACTTTAAAAACGTGAACGTGCCCAGTAAGAGACTGTGCTCACCGTGTGTTATTACCGAAAATGACAGCAAGCAATGAGTGATCCATGAGACACTCAATTTTTAACTGGATACCATCAAATACATATTTTTCAACCTTGTACAGACGGAGTTGAGTTGGTTTTAACGTCCAACAGCAGCACTATATAGGCTATATTGTGGACGGGCCCCAAGCGGACGTCTGACAATTTTATGTGCTGCCACACACGAGACAGGGCAGGGATACCATGACTCCTGTCTCAGCTGGTCACATTATACTGACACCGACCCAATCAGTAGGGAATGCAACCGCCAGGATTCGGACTCGGGACCTTTTGCGTCGGAAGCCGATGTTCTACCCCTGGACCATCGCGCCCCCTACCTTGTACGGACATACGTAACAAATATGTATTCTACGTACTGGTTGGCAGCAATGAACTACCACTGGAGGGATTCTAACTCCAACTGCAATAGGATGAAAACAATTTTGGACTCACTTCTGGCTAGCCTCACGTCTTTTGCGTAGAAATCCACCCTCTGGAAAAATGACAACCCACTTGCGGCCATGCTCCAAGTAGGATGACTTCATTTCTTTCTTTAATCTTTCCATTTCGCTGATTCTTATGTCTTTACCCTGGTTAAAAAAAAGTAAAATAAAAACATTGAATGTATCGACTAAAATTTTAGTACAAAGCCAAATCAACCGCTAATCCTTTAAAATCAGTGTACAACCAAACAATTCTCCCTATGATTCTTTGTTATCTCTGCCTTTTAATTGACAAACTCACAAAGTATGGGGAAAAAAGATACATTTTCATACAATAACTTGCCCTTAGCCATAAAAAAGAAGTATGAACCTACTATTTCAATACATAAATACTTTGATTATTTGATTCTGGACCACTTCTATGAACCACATGGCAGTTGTCTGTTAGTATCTAACCGATACAGTTGTCACTTAAATTGCTAAAAAAAATTTGCTTTTTAATTGATATTTTATAACACTAAAACTAACAGTTAACTTACATTGTGGATGAAAAAATCCTGGCGGATCAAAGAGACGATCCCAAAATTGGTGTACTTGAAAATATACCACATGATCCACATGGTGTTTCCAATGGCTGAACAGCCTTTGGTGTAGTTGGCCAGCATCACTAACGGAGTATCCGCTGTTGACTGATGGTTACACAGCATCAAAGTCTCACTGTTTTTGAGAAGACTGATGTCATCTCCACACTCCATCACTTTAAAAAAAAAAGATGTAAAAGGAGAGTCATTACAGTAATCATAAAGCTTTTACAATAGAAACTTACTAACCACTTAGCCTTTAAATGCAATTAAAAAAAAAAACTCTGATCCTTTATACACAAATGGAAAGAAAATTCATGTTAATAATTATATAATTGATCTTACATGTCAGCACATTAAGCATAGTTTAAAATTTCAGATTGAGAGTTAAATTTAACCACATGATTGCTTATGCTTCATGGATAATTTAAAGACCATTTATGAAATTGTACATGTCTCTGTTTCTGTTTTATTCTAAGGCAATAAAATCTTGTATTGCTGAAAGTGGCAACATTTCTCTTCCAAGTTGTGAAGCATATCTAGATGCATTACTTTTCAGCTTTGGACTAAAAGAAACATTTAAAATGTCTTCATTGTCTCATTGTTTGCAACTCTCTACCTCTTTCTAGAAGATCAATCTCTAGTGAGTCCCTTTTTAGAAAACATTTAAAACATTCATTAAAAAAATATCTGCCAAATTAGAATCTGCTACCCAACCACAATGATCTGATCACATTTTTTTGGGGGTAATGTTGGTATTTATTCCGATTATCAACCGTCGATTGTATTGTGTATAATTTATGTTTAAGATGTAAGTTTTTTACATGCTTTTATCTTCAATAAGGTAAAGCGCTTTGATATTTCGGTGGAAAGCGCTATATAAGTGAAATTATTATTATTATTAATATCCATGCTCGGTAAGCATTTGAAATAGTTTCACTTATTTAAATCTGTATCCATAAGCTTGCAAAATGAATCAGTGTAAAATTTATGGTTTACCTTTTTGAATAATTTTCAACCTACCTGGGTACCCTTGTAGCCAAGTAACAATCATGCCCTGAATAACGCTGAACATGAAGCTTTCAATCTTCCAATGTATTTTGGGAGCTAAGATTCTCAAAGGTGCAAACAATGCCATCCAAGTTACATAGCATGATAGAGCATACACATTGCTCAGAAAGAAAAGGAGGAATCGAAGTGTGTAGCGGACATAGTCTGTCGCCCCTGCCATATTGATTGAAAGACTCCTCACTGTTATTGAAAAAGCTGGAAAGAAAAACCCAGACAAATTAAAAATTATTATTTTTTCATGTAAAGTTTTAAAAAAATCAATTTAATTTAGAAAAAAAGTAAAAAAAATAGAAAATCATCAATTTTAAAAATTGAGTTCTAATAGTGTTTACTGATGTTAATGACAAAGAGCCAAATTATGCAATTGGCATCAATTGGTATTGTTGGTTATAATATTAATGTTATATCTTACAAGAATTAGAATTTAAACTTAGTAAAAGTCGCAGGTAGTTTTCTGGGGAGCGGTGAATGTAGTTGAAAGTCTCACAAAGCGAAGTCTGACACCACCAATCTAAAGCGAAGTCTGACACCACCAATCTAGTCATTACCAAAGGGGGAAAACATCCAAATAAACAAGATAAGCAAAACATTCTTCAACTTAATATTTGTGGCTTAAAGAACAAGAAAATAGAACTAGCTAAAGTCATGACATCAAACAATATTCATATTGCCGTTTTACAAGAAAGTCTACACAAAACCACAAATGTACACCTCACAGGATATAACCAATCTATTTTGCACAAGACACAAGAATTAAGAAAGAAATGCCATCTTCCTGAAACAAGAGCCCTAACAGAAAGAGTGATGAAAATACTGCCTCACATACATCTTTGCCCAGAAATAAAAGCTTAATACAGATAGATGAAAATGTTACCAAGCAAACAGATTTATATGAACTAAAAAGAACAGCTGAGAGAACTATTGACAGCTACCCTCAAGATTGGATCCACATTTATACAGATGGTTCTGCCTTCAAAGCGACTGTAAATGCTGGATACGGTGTATTGATGTGTTTCCCAGATGGAAGTTCCAAAGAACTTTATAAATTCTGCCTGCGGCGAAACATGCTCTAATTATGAGGCAGAACTTAAAGGCATACAAGCAGCCCTACTTACTTTAAATGAAACTTTTCAAAGAAATCCATCCCTGGCAACACATACAGTACTTTTCACAGACTCAAAATCGGCCCTAGAATCCCTGGAAGCTATACAATATTAATACTCTTCAGAAACACTTGACATACTTCTAGAAATTAAGAGCATTCTCAATAAATATCCCATCGCGCTTGTTTGTCAGTGGATCCCAAGCCATATCAATCTACCAGGAAACGAAAAGGCTGATAGACTTGCGAAAAAAGGGGCTATGCAAGAACAACCTCTAGTATAAAAAAAACAACTAAAAAACTTAACCACAACAGCTAGTAAAAACAACTTACCAAACAGCTAAAAGAATTATCCGTCAAAATTTTAAAGAAGAATGAATGAACCAGTGGGCAAGGGTGACAACCGGGAGAATTGTGTACAAGCACCAAAATACAGTTAAACCTCATGATCCTATATACCTTCTTCAGAGGAAAGACAAATGTGTCATTTTTTGACTCAGAACGCAACACATCCCCCTCAACCTTCACCTGAACAGATTCAACGCAGAACACACACCACTTTGTCCTTTGTGTGATGACAGTTTGGAGACCGTGGAACACACACTGTTCCAATGCCCCAGTCTTAGCCAACAAAGACAACATTTCCTCCCTATGAGACCCGACCTCCAAACAGCTTTATATTCCACCTCAACGCAGCTACAGAGAACTGCTGCCTTTTTCTTCATGGCCCTAGGCAAAAGAGCGCAAGCTCAGAGACCACTGGACTAATAACAACAACAACAACAATAACCAAAGTACTCTATATCAAACATAAGCCAATGCTTATTGCTGCCCAAGACATGCCAGTGCCTTTAAAATTTGAGGTTAGGAGAAGATTGCTACTGAAAGAAAACCGCAGGGGACTATACATTAAATAAAAATAAGATCATTAACTGTCCAGATTTTTAACACCTTCATTGTTCAGGTATGTTCTCGTGTGCAATCTGAATCCTATTAATTTGAAATTTAGCTCCACTCCCAAACAATTTGAATTATGAGGTTTCGACTGATCTAATTCAGGTCCTCTCTGCCTAAATACACAGTTTCTATGTCCACATGGGAGAATGATACAAAGTGTGATTTACTATGGAATCAGATCTGTTAAGGGTGTAATGTGCACCATGCACCAGATATAAACATATACGCCTTAAATATCTTTACTTCTCAAATAATAAAATCTGTGAATCAAACGAAGGGAAAAAGGGGATTGGGGCAGAGAGAGATAGAGAGATAGCGAGAGAAAGTGGAGAGCTATACTCATAACATGTAATGTCATACTGTTTGCCCAATGTACTGTTTAACCTGAACAAATTTCCCTTGAGGATCAGTAAAATCTTAACATTAACAACAACAGCAAAACAGGTTCTCAGGCAGATCAGGATCTAATGCTAAGAGAAAAAATTAGCCTGCAAGAAAAATTGCAATCTTTGGTTTACACATTTTTAAGTCCCCAAGATTTTCTGATTATCTTTTCTCTTTGACCTACAGCTTGTCAGTTCTGAGCATTTAAAAATGACACTTACATCAGTAGACTTTATGCAACCATTGGCAAAGAAAACTAAACTAATTATTGTTTAGTCAATCCTAAAGTAAGTCCCATGAGGCAAAGGAACTCCACACCTGGATAATGTTGAAAACTTGACTGGCATTTTATACTGACACTGACAGAGAACCAATCAGTAGGATATTTATACCAGAGTGGGGATTGAAGTTGTAGTAGTTGATTAACGTCCAACATCAGCACTATATAGGCAACTATGTGGATGGGCTCCAAGACTGACAACTGACAATTTTATGGCTTCCACACACGAGACAGGGCAGGGATACTGTGAATCTTGTCTTAGCCGATTACATTAGTCCATTAGACTGAGTGGGGATTGAACCCAAAACCTTCGGACCAGAGACAGCCTACTTTACCCTTGAATCTCTGAACCCCTGAGAATGTGAGAGAAAGAGCGAGATAAAGAGAGAGAGGAACCGAGAGAGGGTGAGAGCTTGGACCTACCGCCTTTAAAATTTAGTGCAAACTAAAACAAATGCCAAGATAAAAGTCGCCTATCTATCTATAGATGCTCCACAGGGAATTAAGAAGCTTAAACTCAAACTAATTATCAGGTTTGACATTTATAATTGATTTCAGAGGGTCAGAGAGAACAATGGATGGATTGCAATTGTTAGACTCAGAGCAAACTCCTCAGTGGATGGACCCTGGAATGCTTTCCCATTCAGTTAGGGTAACTACACGTCACATGTATGTTGCTTGCAGTTGCAGTATTTGGCCCTTTGATGGGATGAGAAGGAATAAAGGCTACTGATTAAAACAATTTTACGTTACCGTACACATTTGTGAAGTGTTACATACTGTGCTCTAACTTAGATCTATCTCATGGGGTTGACCATAGACTCTAGGACGTCAGCAAAAGAAAAACAGACATGACCTGAAAAAGATGTAGCCTATCATTCAAGAAATCTAGAATTATAACTTATAGATCTAGATTTCCATCTGTTTCTTAACTTTATGATCAATATCTGCTATCTAAATCTACATCGAGTGATCTCAAAATAGCTTTCACAGCTTGATTCCAATGAATCACAATCATAGACTATGTTTTCGAGTTGAAGGTTAAATTATTCCAGATGCAATTTTTAATGGCTCAGATTCCCCACAGTTCGAAAGTAAAATTGTCTCAACATTTAGAAGAGCGCATGATAAGCGGCGATTGTGGATCAAACACGTTTACCTAGATCTAGATCTAGATAGGGTTCTATGCAACTAGACTAGATTATGTGTACCTGAAATACCCGACACTGACTTGAACCAGCTGTTTGTTATTGTGATTATTGTGACTGACTTCGACAAATCAAAAGTAGGCAGGGCTAGGATCTCATCCGGAACTTTGACCCTAAAAAAGAATGCCAAGACCGGAAGTAAATATACCGTCTCCAAAAAATGGATAAACAACAACAACAACAACAACTTAAAAACATCACACAAAATAGAGAGTGGTACGCATTCACATACGCGTGTACTTATTTGCGCGACTGACGCGAGAACTATCCCTCCTGTTCAGTAACATTATGCCGCCAAATGTAAACATGAGACAGGGAAGACAAAAAAAAAACCAACAACAAAACAATCTTTCTCCAGGCGTTTTCTTTTACCCCTATTTTTTTAGTCCCAATTCTGAACCGAGTAACTTTTTTTGACCACGAGCAATCCTATTTTAATCGTATAGTTCTTTGCTCTGTTTTTTTTTTTGTACACAAGATAATGTTCTCTATAGAGTTTAACGTCTCCTATTTCCCTCTAGGGGGTCATATAGGGCCTACGACGACGGGCCCCAAGACTTACGTTTGCCAATTTCATGTGCTGCCACACGAGACAGGGCGGGGATACCATATCTCCTGTCTCAGCCGGTCACATTATACTGACCCCGACCCAACCAGTTACAGGGGACGAAGATCGGACAAATAAATCTGCCGATCGAGGGATTGAATCCTGGGACCTCCTGATCTGAAGACCAACGCTCTACCACTTGAGCCAGTTCGCCCCCTTGGTACACAAGACCTGGTACTATAATAATTTATCTCTATGTGCTCCTGGCATATCATGTTGAGGCCACGTCACATATTTCTATGGGTCACTTCAAGACCGGGTACTATAATAATTTATCTATCATCTTCTATGTGCTCCTAGCATGTTATGGTGAGGTCACATCACAGATCTATGGGCCACATCAAAGAGGCTATTAATAGCACTGTGTGCATCACATTGATTTCTTCTACTATGCTGGTCTAACATGTAGCGCTTTAACGGCTTTCCGTTTTTTATGTGATCAATAATTATTTTATGGGCAACAATTCTTGCACAATATGCATTGGCATAGCTAAGGACTACTGTCAAGTTGTATTGTTCTAGCTTAGACGCGCATGATAGTAAACAAACAAAAATAAAACAAAACAACAACAACAACAACAACAACAGCAACAACAACAACAACAACAACAGCAACATCAAAAGAACAACAACAGCATAATGTCACAATAGATGCTAGAAAACTGTTTGGTAAAAGGAAGGCTAGTAAAAAATAAACTGCCGTGGTAATGGAAGAACGAAATGATCTTGGGCCCCAACATTAAATGCAATATGATGCCCAGGCACCACCGTGGTCAGCCATGTCATTACCATGTCAATCGTCAATAGAGAGAGAGAGAGAGAGAGAGAGAGAGAGAGAGAGAGAGAGAGAGAGAGAGAGAGAGAGAGAGAGAGAGAGCGATATAGATAGATAGATAGATAGATAGATAGATAGATAGATAGATAGATAGATAGATAGATAGATAGATAGATAGATAGATAGATAGATAGATAGATAGATAGATAGATAGATAGATAGATAGATAGATAGATAGATAGAGAGAAAGAGAGATAGGGATAGAGATAGATAGATAGATCGATAGAGAGAAAGAGAGATAGGGATAGAGATAAGAGAGAGAGAGATAGAGAGATAGAGAGAGAGAGAGAGAGAGAGAGAGAGAGAGAGAGAGAGAGAGAGAGATTCAACGCCCATAAAAAATATTGTTAGCGACTTTTGGAATAAAACTTACAAGACACTCAAAATTAGTAGTCGTGTTTGATTACAAAAGTAGGCCTACACACACAAGTCCTCACACGAAAACCACAGTTATCGTAACATTATACATCTCTGCACGCCCGTAAAGACACGTTCACATTATTGTATCTCAAGCACCAAATGTCAACATGTTCTATTTGTTCTTATCTGATAAGGTGTTCAATAACAAAATCAACAAGACTACGTCGCCAGTTTATCGTAACATTTGAAGAGGAACAAGTCGTCGCAATTTAGGGCGCCGACGACACTGATAACTGCATAAAAAGAGTAGGCCTACATTTAATCCATAATTTGTACTGATAACTCTTTATGGGTTAATCAGACCCGCAATTTATGTGTTATTATAAAAAAAATAGGTCAAAATTCTGAATGGAAAGAAAACGTCGAGTCGACTTCCTGGCTTTCTTATTGGCATATATCTTTCCCGACCTTAAGAGAGAGAGACAGAGAGAGAGAGAGAGAGAGAGAGAGAGAGAGAGAGAGAGAGAGAGAGAGAGAGAAAAAGAGAGAGAGAGAGCGAGAGCGAGAGAGAGAGAGAAAGAAAGAGATACATTTTATTAAATAGGAATTAAATAACAAGTGTCATTGTAACAGAGACTCCTGTATTTCTGACCTGTAGAATTTTATTTTTAATAACAAAAGTATACTATAATTCACAGCATGTAAACTGCATTGAGAAAGATCCATGTTTGAACGGGATGTTTATTTAAAGGTCGCTTGGCAACGTAATTTTGCATTGAACTGGCTCTGATCCCTAACGGTGTTAAGGCCCGTAAAATGGCCAAGGTCCACATACTATGATGGTAAACGGCGCATCATCATTTACGCCTTGGGTCTTATGTGGTTCCTCCCATAACACACCGGCTCACATTGGTGATCGACAGCTGACAGGGAAGCTTTGTCAGAAATTGTGTGATAAGTGCAAAGTCCACAGAGGTACATGCGTTAGGTACCTCGTTAATGTAGTGTTAGTGGGCTGGCTATCCTGAGAGTGTCTATATGACGAAGGTTTATAGCTGTGCCACCTGTTGTTGTTTTTTTAATTATCTCCCTTTATACGGAGTTATGTCCCTTTTATTATCGAAGGAACGTATTTATTACCCCTCATGGCTCATTCTAACTTCTCATGTCCATTGAGCATAGGTGCCCCATTTGTACTGCCCATGGTTATTATTATGTTCTTTTTTTTTTTTTACCTCTCTTCAAATATTATCAACTAATGAATTCTCTCGAACCCAAAACACAATATCTCTCTCTCACTCTCTCTTCTCTCCCCCCTCTCCTCCCCCCCCCCCCCTCTCTCCCTCCCCCTCTCTCTCTCTCTCTCTCTCTCTCTCTCTCTCTCTCTCTCTCTCTCTCTCTCTCTCTCTCTCTCTTTCTCCGTATCTAACTTTCTCTTCCATAACATGTATTGTGTGTGAAAACAACCAACCTTCTTAGTGCTAACTACAACCATTTGGCGGTACACCAAAGAGCGACTTATTTGGCGGCGGGAGCCAAAATAGAACCGAACCTATACAAGGGAAGCGATAAAATTTCTTTCTTTACAACCGTACTTATTTAGAGTTAACTCTCTTGTTTGAATGCGCCTCGATGAAAGTTGATCCGTTAGTTTTTGTCCAGATTGTTTTTGTTAACCTTTAAAAAATCAAGATATTACCCAGATCCAACAGACCCGACGATAAGCCTAGATATATGAAAACTATCTGACTATGCTATACCATGTTGCATTTTAAACTATCCATTTGCAATCCTCAAAGACACAAGGAAAATTAATAAAAGCGCATTAGCGCTGCGTTAGTTTCTTTTTTTTTTTTTTTTTATTGATGTGGTTGGAGAGCTGCGTGATATTTTTAGGAGTAAAGAGAGGTGTAAAAGACTTCAAAATGAAAATTAATAGATTACTAGTTATATCCTAGTAGCTACCATAATTTATTTTTAAACTTCGGAATCATTTTCACATTAATTTAGCGCCACGAGTCGTCTTTGTGTAGAAAACAGTCCCGGCTACTGACTGTGCATAATCACAGAATGTAATAATTCCAAGAACGCTTTCTATATTTGCTTTTGTATGTATCTCAGTCTTAATGTGCTTCAATACATCATTATAAAAGTCCGGACAGAAAAAAGCATCAAATGCATGCTCACAATAAAACTGTTAAATGATTCAATAACATGTTTTATCAAATTCAAAAATTTACTCTGTATAAAACTAAAACGAATTTATAAATAAACGCAAAATACAAGCGAACACTAACAGACTAAAAAAACAACAAAACAAAACAACAAAGACAGTCATACACAAAAACGGCAACCGCTACCAAAAAGCAACAACAACACAACCAAACAAAGAAACAATTTTTTAAATGATCTGCATTCCATTTACTACAAAAAATTAACCTAAATAGACGAAGTCAATACAATTAAAAAAAAAGTCACGTTCAGTTAAAGAAAACACCATTTTCAAGAATGCAGATCTCTTTAATTTCTTTCAGATTAGTCATCATTTAATTTGAATTGATAATGATTATTTCAGCACAAATGAAACATTTAAAATTACAGAAGTTATTTGTTCACACTAAAAGGCCCTCAAAATGCATTCAACAAATTATGGAGAAAGAACATAACCTTTTTAAAAATAACGATTAGTGCGTGTCGGCGCTGGTATTGAAATAATATAGAATTTTGTGAGTCAAACGCAAAGACTTTCAATTATAATGCCGGTAATAAATTGGTAACTTTTTTGAATACATGACTGACGTATAAAAAACAACAACAAGAAAACTCATGCATGGAAAAATTATTATTGGACAAAACCGAAACACATTGTTTATATTGAATTTAAGAACAGGATGATTGTCCAAAGAAAAAATCAATGGTTACACCCCCTCCAAAACAAAACAACTACAAAAAATGAGAGGGGGGGGGGGTGTCGAAGATGCTTTCGAGTAACAATTTTGTATATCTCTGTTTGTCTCTTCCTCCTTTCTTACTAATTATACTCTCTTTCTCTCTCTCTCCCTCTCTCTCTCTCTGTGCTCTCTCTATCCCCCTTCCCCAACCTTACAACCTTTTCTACAATCCTTGTATTTCACCATCAATTTACCTTTCTATCGCTATCTCTACATTTTCGTATCCACCTCTCTTTCTCCATCTTCCAATGTACCTGCATATCACGCTTTTTTGCACCCAAGAACCAAACAACCTTCCATTCTCTCTATCTTATAATGTTTACTCTTTCTATGATACTATCAGTATCATGAAATTTATTACTCTCGGTCTAAGCATATCTACCTACCTATCTATCTATCTATCTATCTATCTATCTATCTATCTATCTATCTATCTATCTATCTATCTATCTATCTATCTATCTATCTATCTATCTATCTATCTATCTATCTATCTATCTATCTATCTATCTATCTATCTATCTATTTATCTGCATGCCTATCTATCTATTTACCTTCGATCCATTAAGATACTTATCTGCTTTTTGTATGATTCTGTTTGCTGGGTTTCTATCTACAATGTTCAAATTCGACCTTTCTTATTCTTATCTTTTACCTTCTCCGTTTGTTTGCGATTCACCTATTAAGATATACAGGATGACGAGCTCTGTTGCACCAGAACTCCATATTCTCCAAGGAGGAAAATAGATAGAAGATGATGTTTTCAAAACCTAGATAATTGAAAAACCATAGTTCTCTCAACTCGATGTTTATACTATATGCTAGGAGACGAGGGAAGTGGGGGCAAAATGAACCCCACCGTAATCTTTCACTGACACCAAAGTACAAACATCAAACGCATGCAAGGTTTCTGGTTTGGTTTCTAGATCTATGCTCCCTCGATGAAATCCAGATCGCTCGGAACTAACAAGATTTCAAACTTGTTCAAACTAAATGAACTAATAAACTTCTTGGATGCGAAGCGTAAAATAGGCGGCGAACGACGACGGCCATTCCTTATGTTGGCGCGTCGTAAAGCTTTTCACCGTCTGAGGAGCCGCCAATAATATTCGCTGTTTATTGGCGGACCAAAGGACTTTGAGGTATTTCGAAGTGCAAACCCAAAAGCGATTATTGTTGTTCTTGGAAACTTATGCCTCTTAAAAAGGCTGTGGTCACGAAGATGCTATTTTTTAATTATCTGAGAGCAGGATGTTAGATTAATCAATTTGTTTTAAGGCTGTTTTTTTTTTTTTACCTTTAGGCCCACTAAATTATGCATGACATAATTTTTTTAAAAACTTTTAATAAGTGTAAAAAGGGATCATTACAATTCGGTTCCGTAAATATTTGCAATATTTTTCTTTCATGCGATCAGCATTATACTTGAGTGAACAAAAATAAATAACATAAAAAAACAACATAAAAAAATACAAACTCTCTCAATCAACACGCAAAGCTTTTTTACTAATTTTCATTTGCGTTGAGTGTTGCATCTTAATAATAATTATTGTAAATAGTTAGGTATACTTGGCAAAAATGCAGGGTTAGAGATTGTTATGAGGAGAGAGGAGTTCTCACCCTTGATGAGGAAATGAACGTTGAGCGTAAATCTAGGGGACACCTGTAAAACTCGTTAAGATGCTGTTTTGTACCGGCAAATCCCCGAGTTTGTGGATCACTTGCAGTGCTAGGATCACCGGGAACCTCGGAGACTCGGTACGGGACTCGCCGACAGAGGGAGAAAACAAGGAAAGAAAGAGAGGGATAGAGAGAGGGGTAAATAGAGTGGGAGAGAGAGATAGATAGATAGATAGAGAGAGAGGGGGATAGAGAGGGAAAAAAGAGATATTGAGAGGGGCAGAGGCAGATAGACAGACAGGCAGAGAGGGAAAGTGCGAGAGAGAGAGAGAGAGAGAGAGAGAGAGAGAGAGAGAGAGAGAAGAGACAGGACGTGTGGTTTTCTCGTTGTGCTTGAGCCGGGAACAAAAAGGTGGAGAACCTTAGAGATGAAGATGAAAGCTACAACAAAAGACAACACAAGTTTTGGTCCCTTGAAAGATGCGGGAAATTTTTATTGAAAGGAAAGAGAAGAGTTTACGACACAATAATTGTGTAAAAAAAAAGAAGAAAAAATAGAAGAAAAAAAAAACTCAAGTCATTTTCTGAATCATAGCGCTCATCACCAAGAAGATAGATGCGATAGTGAAAAAGAGAGAAACTGAGAGAAAGATGTGTAGATCAAAAAGCCCCCCCCCTCCTTTTTCCTGTTTCTAAACATATACCTTTAAAAAATATTCGAACATCCTCACAAGACCCTGGAGTTACAACTTAATGGCCTTGGATATTTTGGTAATTTTTTTAGGACCCAACGTTAACCTTTAGCCAAAGAGCCGATAATTCTCGTGTTGTCTAGCGAATGATTTCTTTGGAACTTGCTTATTTGCTGAAAAAAAAACAACAACAATTTTTGCACATTTTAAAAAAAAATTACATAAATGAAATTTTTAAATAATTTATGATTAAGTAATAATTATGTTATAACTGTTTGAATATTGTAGTCCAGAAAAACTAGTATCGTTAAAATATTGTATAAATAAAACAATTAGAGAAACAGGGTAAGAATTTTCACGATATTACTTTAAAAGGTTTAAACAAGAGAGAAGGAAAAAAGGCTGGCATTGATTTCGTTCCAAGGATTTTTGGAACGATCACAACATTGTGTAGAGTATAAAAACTTTAAATGGTTCAAATGTAAGTTAAAAGCTGTCTTTATGAATGCTCCAAGCGCTTAACGCCAAACTTTCCTACACCCCCTCCCGAAAAAAACAACAAAAAAAAAAACAAAAAACAACAAAACAAACCCAGCAACAACAACAACAACAAAAGAACACAAAAAACACACAAATCCAGAAATAACAAACAATCACCAAAAAAAAAAAAAATCCAAAACAAAACAAAAACTCAGACACAAAAAAAACGAAATAAAATAAACAAACAAAACAAAAACAATACCAAATTAAAAGCAACACAAAAAAAATACCCCACCCAATAAACCCCCCAACAAAAACAGACAGCAACAACACACAACAATAAAAAAAAGAATAAAAACTAAATCATTAACAAACAAAATAAAACAAAACAAACAAAGGAAAAGGAAAAAAAAAGCAAACCATTCCCAATAACAACACAACAACAAAACAAATACAATTAACGAAAGCAAACAACAGTTGATTGATTTTGTTATCTTATCATGAAACATATTTCACAAAATTGAAAACAATTATCAAAAGGTCAATCAAAAATGAATAATTCTTTTTTTTTTTGTCCTTGTTTATCAATTATAACGGATTAATTTTACTTCAGTAGCTTTAAGACCAGAGACAAGTCACGCCCTAGGTAAGGGATAAGTACTACCATGTTTTTAACTTAAAAACCTGGTCAAAGAATAAACAAATTTAATAAAGTTCATATTTTTCGTATTTAATTTACAATAAAAAAAGCTTCCTTTTTCACCACCTCCGATAATTATAGGTTAAGGTTTGAAAGAAAGGATCTTAGGGTGGGTGGTAGAGTGAGACATCCAAGCTGGCGTGCCTAGAATGACCCTTTGCTTCCATCATGAAACATATTTCACAAAATTGAAAACAATTATCAAAAGGTCAATCAAAAATGAATAATTCTTTTTTTTTTTGTCCTTGTTTATCAATTATAACGGATTAATTTTACTTCAGTAGCTTTAAGACCAGAGACAAGTCACGCCCTAGGTAAGGGATAAGTACTACCATGTTTTTAACTTAATAATGGGGTTAGAACATCGGCTTCCAACGCAAAAGGTCCGTGGTTCGAGCTCCGGCGATTTCGCTCCCTACTGGTTGGGTCGGTGTCAGTTTAATGTGATCGCCTGAGACAAGAGTCATGGTATCCCCGCCCTGTCTCGTGTGTGGCAGTACATAAAGTTGTCAGACGTCAGTCTTGGAGTCCGTCCCCAATAATATACAATGCTGATGTTTGATGTAAACCAGCTTAACTACAACTACTGCGGGTCTGACAGGATAGTAATCTTATCTTTTATGAATGACATGACAATTGATTTGTAGACATGGTGCTATCTGAGTAAAAAGTAAGCTCACTGAAAATGAAACCACCGAACTGAAACACAAGACTGTTCACCACCCTGTTAGAATGGGAGTCCAGTAGGCTTATGCTATTCCTATTGTCAAGAAAACAAAATGCTTGTTCTACAAAGAAAGTTTTTATTCTTCAGCACCCAGACCCATTCTTATGAAAAAATTGAGCACGGCACCATTATTATGGTCTTGTAGTGTTCAAATGACTGCTGCTGGGCAATTATTAACCTGTTACAACAGCACTTGCCCGGTACGAGGAGGGAGCCTAGAATTCCTTTCCGATAGTAAGTCTCACCTTTTATTTCCGCAGCGCATCAGGAAGGGGCCATGGTTCTGTCAAGTCAAGATCTATGCGGCATCCCTTACCTCGATTGTCCTGAGATAACGCGCTGATTTATGCGCTCTTGGACGCAGCGAATTATCCCCAGCGATGCGCACCGAGCGACCTCTTGTCGCATGTGGGGAAACCCGAAAAACTCACGGTTTCGCACCGGCACGTACAGCTGAGCATTGCTCATGACGCACTGAATTAAGACGCGATTTTCCTTGACCACAGCACAGCGTGAAGTGAGTGCAAAAATCTTCTTTAATTTTGCACGCTGTGCGCCTCACCCAAAGAAAACATTCCGCGTTGCGATGGTAGGAATGAAACGTGTTTCAAACGCGATAAATATTTTCCCAGGACCAGTCTTGATTTATAAAAAAACTAACTCTTCATGTTTTGGTGATTACTGGACCTTCCTGGAGAACTGTTATAAATATTCATGTTCATGGGAAAAGTCTTGAGCTTAACCAAGTCATTAATAGAATGGTATTCATTTTGGTAACGTCAGTTTTAATGGTTACTTTCATTGCAGGCAGAGTGAATTAATTACAGCTCTGCTTCTTGTACAGTACAAGTAATTACCGAAACACACTGCGATAGAAGGATATGCAAATATGCAAACTTATTAATAGAAGTCCAAAATATTCTGGGATGATCCAAAATACGCTTAGATATGATAATTTTATACATTTTCTGCACATTTCCCCCCTTTAACTAAGTAGTCAAACTGACAAAAAAATAGTAATTCCAAAAACACAAAATCTTCGTAAAATTAACAAAGCTTAATGCCTTTTTGAGACGAACCATTAATTTTGATTCGCCTAGCTTTGTGGTCTTAGACATAGACTCTCAGCTCTAGGATCAGGAAGTAAGTGTAACATAAATTTTGACTTGATGTGATTATTACAATGTTATATCGCTACATAGATTAAGAAGTCAGATGAATCAAATTTGTTATTCCCAAGTCGCGAAATCCTGTATGCTTTGTAACAATTGCATCCCCGAGAAAGGCTATACGGTACATTTATTAGTAGTCCACACTTCTTAAATGAATATCCTGTTATAATTCAAAAATATATGAAAAATTAAATATAAATCTCGCAGTTGAGCTGAAAAGCCCTTGTTAGCCTGACAATATACTAGAAGTAGCCGTGCAGCTCTGAGAGTTGCAAACATTATAAACACTTAAGTTTCCCACCAACATCCTGCTATAATTGCAAAAGTAGGTTGGTAAATTGAATTTGTATCAACAAAGGGGGAGAGAGAGAGAGAGAGAGAGAGAGAGAGAGAGAGAGAGAGAGAGAGAGAGAGAGAGAGAGAGAGAGAGAGAGACAGAGAGAGGCAGAGACAGATACAGAGCGATAGTCAGACAGACAGAGGATTCGATACAAGCCCTCACATGCATCTCTCATACTGCCAGGGTCAATCACAATAGAACCTTAGACGCAATGCAGGAAATAATCAAATCACCAGGATAGACAACATTTCACGCTTCGCCTCTGAGGAACGCCATTGATTGCCTTGCATTATGAGTAAATGGAGACACAAATTGCCTGCAATCTAACCACAAGTAATCCGCCAGAAAAGAACATAATACTTGGAGTGCGACGTATGGTAGTCTGCAGTAGAGGTAGGATGTGTATTTGCTTCCCCTTTGCCAGGAAATATCACATGGTAAGGAAGGTTAGCCACACAGTGAAAACCACTTATTATTATTTAGTAAAGGCAGCCATTGTGAAATAATACAGTACACTAAAAGCACCTAAGAGGAATAACATGAAGAAAATCCAAGAGCAAAAAGCTTCAGTACCAAAGGTTTAAAATGTGAAGCAACCCGGGTGAATCAGGCACATATCACTGATATACTTTTTAAAATCTATAAACATGTACAGACTACTTTTTATTGACCTCCCTTACAACCCCTTCCCCCTCCCTATTCCCCCCTGGACTATCTCCCCATCCCATTGGTTTACACTTTAAATATCAACCCTAACCACCCCCCCCCCAAACACACACACACGCACACACACCAATTCCCCTAAAAACACCTCCACTACCACCACCACCACCACAACCAACATCAACAACAACAACAAACAACAACAAACAACAACAGCAACAACAACAACAGTAGAAAACTAGAATTACAATTTTCAACCCCCTTTAACAGCAGATTCTGCTTATTGACACACTTAAAATTACTCTTACAGTAAAAACTCTAGTTTGTAATTAATTCACCATCACATTCTGAAGGACAATAATATGAAAAGAGAAATAGATGGAGACAAAACTCGCATGTAGCAGCTGTATCGAAGGTAACACAGTGCAAGTCGAGGATGCAGCGGTCACTGCCAGATTTTTGTGATTGTTGAAGACGGGACGAAATTCTGTGCGGATGGCCAGCTTGCAATGGCTGCCGTGTGAAACTAGATCTAGGGCCTAGCACTAGCACATGATCAACATCCGTCTTCAATTAGAATGTCTGACAGCGATGTGCATGAGAGACTTAAAGTTTGAAGCAGGCTATAGATATTAAAAGCCATGTCGGAACTATGATATTTATTTTGTAACAAGTATAAATAAAAAAAGAACTAAATCAGTTAGGGAGTTTTATCTACATCTTATAAAAGTTAATCTTATCTTATATTGTCTTATCTTTTATATCTTCAATATTCTCAAAAGTAAGCTTGATAGTTCGCTGAAAAGAAATAAGGTTATCTTCAGTAACAGCGTGTTAAATAAGGAGCAGATGTGATCTCTCGAACGCCGCTATCCTTTAAGCAACGCCGCTATCTTTTAATCATCGTCACTTTTATATGTGGTTTAGACGCATAATTATGGTTGTTTTTTAATGCATATTTTCCTCAGGGTTAGGCAACGTTGTTGCTCTTCTATAATCTTTATTAAATGAATCCAATGAGGAGGAATCGATTTCAATGAGTCGGAGTCGAAACGACAATAAATCTCCCCCGATTCTTATTACCACAATTTTTTTTTTTTGTTGAGCTACTCAAAATCTTATCAAATTTGTTTTCTTAATCAGCTTCCCAAGATTGTTACCGTAACCGACTCTTTATTTGACATAAACTCATATCAAGTCTGATGGATTTTCCCATATCATTGGTTTTAAAAATCTTAATTATCAAACCTGTATATTGTAAGTTATTCTTATCGGTAAAACAAATTCAAAACACCCAGTGAGTAAATTTCGCAACTGCTTTTAACGTATTTTCAAAATTTCTATAATTATATATTAAAATTTTGGTTTAAATAATTTAGTAGACTAAAAAAATTGTCCATGCTGGGTAAATTCATGGTCACATGGTTGTTGTAGCCCAAACTAAAAAAAAAAAAATTTGTATAGGTTTAAGAAAAGTGAGTTGAAACAAAGTCCAACAGACGGCTCTTAAATAATTTCCAAGCAGATAGAAGAGGGTTTAACGTGGGAACCAGTAGCTTAATCGGTTAATGTTCTGGACTGACGAGTAGGAGGTCCAAGGTTCAAATCTAAGCTCCTGTTCATTTGTAAAACCAAGAGGCGTATAACTTATTATAACTTAGTTTTTTATAAGGTTAAAAATTAGACAGGTGTCAAGTTATTGTGATTTACAAGGACTTTACTATTCTACAAGGGACAATCACGATCTATGGTGCAATATGTTTTGACTATCTGCGTTCCAGTCAAGTCTATCAGCAGTATCAGTGACTACCTGACGGTACTTCTTGCAATTAAACAGATGGAAAGTCGCACTTGTCACTGTGTGGTGGATGTAGTTAAAAAAAAAGAAAGGTTCAAGGCGAGCAGAAATGAGAAAAAAATAAAACTTTGTGGGAAAGCCTGGAATTTCAAAATGAAAGGCAATATAGAAAGAGAAGGAGGAGGAAGATTAAAACAAGAAGAGGGAGAGGGATAAAGAAAGTGAGTGAGAGAGGTAGAGATATAAATAAGAGATATAGCTAGATAGATAGATAGATAGATAGATAGATAGGTAGATAGATAGATAGAGAGAGAGAGAGAGAGAGAGAGAAAGGGTATGAGGTACAATAGCATACTGTTGCAAAAACAAACAAAACAAAAAAACATCAACAAAAATAACATTTTTTTATTTATAAATGTATGAAGAGTCACATCCTCTGAAACCGGATTTTGAAGAAGTGTGGAACCTTACACTTCTTACTTAACAAAGATTTTAAAAGAGATTTGTTGAGTCTAGATACTTAACGCTGTAAAGTTTGTGATTCTGTTGTACGATGATGGTAATCGTCTGCCCCGCGGTAAGTACAAGCCTTAAAGTCGTAAGTAAGCCTGATTATTTGCATATCTTACGACGAATCGCCAGCTTAATTGTACTTACGACTCTACATCTATTTAGTTTGCTGATGGTGCTCTGTGGCTGTTGAGTTGATTTAACGTCCAACATCAGCACTATACTAGCTATATTGCAAACGGACTCCAAGACTGACGTCTGACAGTTGTATGTGCCGTATGGTGCTCTGAGTTTTCTTTCGTTTATTAGAGACAAAGTGTCTTTTAATTGCAAAAGAGAATAGTATAATGAGGTTTTCGATAACATTGCAACTCTTGTGTTTCCAGATGATTTCTATGCGGAGACGGGCGTACCAGCTGAGATTCGAGCCGCTGACTTCCCGCTCTCATTCCAAAGCACTAACCGACTAAGCTAGCAGAGCTTCAGGAAGTACATCGCTCCTAATCTAACGTCTAATATGCTCTTTCTCTCTCTCCCTCTCTCTCTCTCTCTCTCTCTCTCTCTCTCTCTCTCTCTCTCTCTTTCTCTCCCTCTATCTCTCTCTCTCTCTCCTCTCCAGGTCTCTCTACATACTTACCTATCTACCTATTCATCTATCTATTGGTCAATCAATATATCGATGCCCACGAGAGAGAGAGAGAAGAGGCAATTTTTTTTGAACCTGGCGCTAAGACAATTTACTTTCTCTTCCAAATTTAGGATGACATTAATTTTTATTACAAAAAACTCTTCTCTTATAACAATATTAGCTTAGATTCAATACTCCACATCCAAAAAATGTCACGATACTTTGGTAGGATATTTTGTGCGCTTTATAAAACAAACCTTTGCAAATAACCAATGTTATTTTCGATTTCTGCGTGTAACTAAACTTAATTATTATTTTCTCCTTGATTGGAATAATGGTATATTTAGATTCGAAGAGGTGCAAACTAAAAGATAACTTAAGGCAGGTATATGCTATCGAAGGGAGCTCTTTAGGTGACTCGATTAGATCGCGAAAGTACACATGCGACTAATCAAGATTAAAATTTAGAATTAGAAAAACATAGTTCTATGTTTCAATTACTACAAGAACCAAACTGAAATAAAGGGATGCCTCGGCGTAGGGATTCAAACATGATGGGTCGTAAGTACAACGTTGTAGTAAGCGTAAAACTCGACTTAAAATCTGTGAATAAGAGGGTTTAAGACAAGTTGTAAGCTACTGTAACGTTGTACTTACGACCCAATGTAAAGATTTTATGAGGCATGTGAGTTTTTTTTTTTTTTTCAATTTGTTTATACATTTAGGGCTAGAATGGAGTTAGCTTTTTCTTTTTTAACTGGTTCATGATTGTTTTCAAATATTTATAAGAGAACGGGGAAATTTTATTCAGTGTAAACGTACAATTGCATACTGCATGATCCTACAGGGAGGTACAAATCTTGAGATGGCTATTATTGTAATTACAATGGGTCTGATTTTTTTTTCAATTTGTTTATACATTTAGGGCTAGAATGGAGTTAGCTTTTTCTTTTTTAACTGGTTCATGATTGTTTTCAAATATTTATAGGGGAACAGAGATATTTTATTCAATGTAATTGTTTTTAAATATTTATAAGAGAACGGGGAAATTTTATTCAGTGTAAACGTACAATTGCATACTGCATGATCCTACAGGGAGGTAAAAAATCTTGAGATGGCTATTATTGTAATGACAATTGGTCTGATATCGAGATGGCTTCATTGGTGGAGCGCTTCGATTCTAATCGTGAGGTCCCCGGTTCGAACCCAGGATGGGGCAAAAATTTTATTTTGATTTTTACACCTACAAGTTGGGCCAGAGTGTTATAATGTGGATAACCCTTTCCCGGCACTGTCGCTGTATAGCATCTTCCTTGTGACATATGATACGTTGAGCTAAGTGAAATCTTCGTTTTCCTCGTTCAAAGATTTCTGTAAAATAACCAGACGAGCTTATTCTTACAGATCTTTTTTTTTTCAAAATAAATAAAATATTAATAAACGTTTGTATTTCATTATGAAAATAAAGAGAATATTAATACAAGTTATTTATGGAATCTGTGTCACAATCTTGTCTTTGTAATGAGTTTAATTATTTGATATGACTCTGAACAGTATAATTTATGCATAGCCAACTTGCATGTTGCAAATATGTGTTTATAATTCAATCCTCTTCAACGTGTACACATGGTAAAAAAGAATTATCTCAAAACAAGGTGAATTATACTTATAGCATATAATTCATCCATAATCAATAGGAATATCTTAATACATATAGCTCGAAAAATGCATTTGACAAAGCGAAAAAACATACAAAACCACAAAAAGGCAAATCAAATAAGGGAAAACACAATTCATTATGAAAGAAATTTAAGCAGCTATGGTCCACCGGATGAGCAATAAATGAAAAAAAAAATTTAACTAAGGAAAAAAAAACCCAACAACCACACACCAACAGTCCCAAACCTTGCAAGTTATGTTTCTATATAATAAGAGCTGTAGTTTCGCATCTTTCTGTGGCGTCTACTTGAACATGTATTCTGCGCCCCCGACAAACCCCCGCCGGTGTCTACTGAGAGTAGTAGCAGAGCTCGATGTGCACGTCCTCCACATGCCCGTCCGGGTGGAACTCATTCTCATAGCCGTCAGAGTTGTCCTCGTCCTCAGTGTCCAAAGTGAGACTTTCTTCCAGGACCTGCATGCCCATCACTGCCTGGCACTGCCCGCCGAATCGGTACATGAAGAAAGGTTTTGCCACTGGCAGCCGCACGGGGCTATTCGCTGGACCGTCCTTCCGACAGCAGAAGAACAGCATGTCCGGCAGAGGAGCCTGCATCTTTCGGATATGTCCGGTGTCCTCCTCGTCAATGTCCAGGTAGCCGGAGTCAAAGCCGCGGGGACAACTCCCACCTGCCCGGTTTATGCAATAGGAACCCGCCGGCCAGTGGATGGGGCCTGTTGCATTCTCGCTTTGGTTCCCAGTAGCATTCACAATGGCTGAGGGTATTCTCAAGTAGCTGTCTTTAACGCAGAAATACATGTGCATGAAGTTGTTCCCCGCGTCGTCGCCCCTCATCACAGGCCCATTCAGATGGTTCGGGTACGATACATTGTTCCTGTTCTCATCGCCTGACTCGGTGTGGTATGCGATGAACCCGTTGGACCATGTAGCACCACCTGGAGCTGCGGGGCAGCCTGACTCAGCCATGGGCAGTCCGAAAGTCTGGTCGGGCCAAGATTCGTCGCGTCTCTCATCGTCCACTAGTGCAACGGGATCAATGGTGGTCGTGGGCATGGGTGTGGTGGTGGTGGTGGTTGTGGTGGTAGTTGTGGTGGGAGTTGTAACAACGGTTGTTGGTTTTTTGGTTTTTATGGTCCCTTGGGTACTGCCAGAACCCTGACTTATTGTTGAACCGCCCACCTTGCCGCTACCTCTGCCCGCTGTTTTAGACACTGGGCATGCACAAGTAGCATTCACTGTGTGGTTTGCCTGTAGAGCTTTAAAGTTTTCCTTCATCTCTTTTCTGAGTTGCTGGCCGAGTTCTGAGATAAAACTGCTCATTGATTTTGTCCTGTTCGACTGGTACCCCACATTGTCTTTTACTTCATCTACGGCGTTTCTCAGACTTCTAAGCTGTTCATCTGTGTCGCTTTTATACTTGTTAAAATTCAAGATGCAGGTTCTGAAGATGCTCCTGCGAGGACAAAAGCATGTCCTTTGTTGTCGCATTCTTATTAAACACTGTGACTAGATTCGTCTTCTCCATAACCAAATCGTTGTTGCCGTTGATCCCCACGATATCACAGCGGTAGACCCCAAGGATACTGGGTAGGGTGTGATACCAAATTGCATGAAGATACGATTTTGTGACGTTTTCTGCATAACCAATGGCATCTATTCCATACTTAGCCTCGATCTCTTGATCTTTGAGCCAGATTTGAGCCATGGTCTCCCAGCCTCGCGCTCCAACGCGCTTAACCAATCGCATCTCCCTGACGTAGACCAGCTCAGTCGCGATGTAGGCTTCCTCCAGCGAGTGCGAACATTTCAAGGAAAAGGATTCGTCCGGCTCGAACGCCAGTTGTGTCTGCGACGCCTTCAAGTTAAAAGCTGAGCTGTAGTCATGCAAAGAGAACAGCACGAAGCATGTGGCGATTGCTGTTTTTATGACTGCGGATGAATGTTGGAGTTTCTGTGGAAATAATAACTAGTACTTAAAATGGGTAGCTGAGACAGAAGTAATTATAATCTATGAACATTTTGTTTTCACTTTGATAAGATGTTTGCATGCAATATAGTGATACACTAAATCTTAAAAGGTAGATGCAATTGAATTAAATCAAAGAGAAGTGTCAGCGTAACATGTTGACCAACCGGACTATTGTGATATCTAAAGTAATAGATGGAGTGATAACAACAACAACAACAACAACAACAACAACAACAACAACAACAATAACAACAACAGCACTATCAACAATCATACTACTGGATACTACTACTACTACTACTACTACTACTACTACTACTACTACTACTACTACTACTACTACTACTACTACTACTACTACTACTACTACTACTTCTACTGCTGCTACTACTAAAATTTATATACAAATAAGAAGATGATGATTAGGAGGAGGCGGCGGAAAAGTGGAAGATGACGAGGAGCGAAAGGAAGTGTTTGTGTTTGTGTGTCTGTGTGTGTGGGGGGGGGGGTAGAATAGTTTTAGGGAAGGAAGACGAAGATTGGAAAGGCAAAATACAGGATATAAAGAGAAAGAAGAGGACAAATGCGGAATAATCAAGAAAGAAGAGAAGTTGGAGAGTAGGAAAAAGAAACCATTCAATAGTGTAATGTGTAAGATAAAGAATAATAAGAGAGAAAGAATAAGATTAAATAAGTCATGATGATCTTAAACCTTTAAATAAATGAACGTGTATTACACCTATATCACAAATAAAAAGGAGGTGTTGTTTTTTAAGGAGCACTTTTTTTAATTGATAATTTTTATGTCAGTTTATTTTGGAAACTCTTTCTTGCTTTATTTTACACTCTTCAGTGGAATTACTGTTACCATATTTTAAACTATCTAATTAATTTGGTTATGAGAACCCACGAAATTTATGGGAATGTCATTGTTAGATGGGCAAAGATGAAGAATTACAGATGATTATAAATGTGCTAAAGCTCAAAATTACGGTTTTTTCCTTCAGAATCCATACCTATAGAGATAAAAAAAAGATTTATTGAACACACTGTATTTTTAAAACTGCCATATATGTTTAATTTGGTTTAGTTTGCTTTTGTGGGTTTAATAACGTCCAACTTTGGCAAGTAGGCTATCGTAGAAGAGAACTACGTTGATACTTTGTACAAATTACGTATTCTCTTAATATTGTACAAAAGGAATGGTACTGGATTAAAAACAATTAATTGAAAAAAAAAGAAAGAAAAAACAAACAAACAACGGAACTCAGAATCAGAAGCTCAACGACGCCTGTTCATAACCTGGTTGTGATTTACAGATAGTGATGTTATGATCTTGAATGAACAAAAAAAAACAACAAAAAAACAAAAACAAACAAACCCCGATGGTGATTTTGATAACAAAGATACTACTAATAACAAAATTCATTTTCACTATTATTCCCTAGATATCATGAAGAACATTAGAATCTATTCACTATCAAAGCGACGCCAAAACATCGCCTGAAAACAATGATATAAGCAATAAATTTAATTTAAAAAAATTATTGAAAGAATAACTGGTCTCACAGGTTATCAAAAAAGTTCAAATTTTTTTCTATTTTGAAATAAGAAAAGAGCATCATTTATGACTATCTCTTTTAAAACAACCGTATACATACCATGATTATTGTTTGTCGCGCTCTACTTTCTACCACCGTGGCTGTTATTACTACAGTCCCGTCATTAGCGACGGCCACTATGTCTTGAAGTAAGCCTTACATTTGACAATGATATAAATGTAATTATATTATATAAACTCAAAGGACATCTTCAGGACGTGCCATGGCACTTAGCGCAACGTGATGAAAAGCTGCGTGCCTTGATTGTCTTGTTGAGAGCCCTTAATCTTCAAAGACGAAAGCTTTAGCATCAGGGCGAACAGGATGCTTACCATACAGAGAAGTAAGTACAACATTGTTGTAAGATTGCGGCTTGTTTTCAGATATATAAATAAGAAGTCTGCGACGAGTTGTAAACTAAAGCGACGTTGTAATTAGAGATCCTGTCTAGATCTAACACGCACTTTGTTGTTTTTTTCCACGACGCTGTAAAATACGTACTTTAAATAACAAGCATTACGACATTGTCTGACATGCAAAAAAAAAAAGTTAAAAAAAAAAAAGCAAAACAAAAAGATTACAAAAAAACAACAACAACTTCAACAACTAATTCACAAATGTATGAAGATTCACATCCTCTGAAACCGGATGTTGAAGATGTGTGGAACCTTACACTACTTACTTGAAAAAGCTTTTTAAAAGAGATGCGTTTAAGGAGTCTAGACACTTAACAATGTAAAGTTTGTGATTCTGTTGTACGAAGATGATAATCGTCTGTCCCGCGGTAAGTACAAGCCTTAAAGTCGTAGCCTGATTATTCGCATATCTTACGACGAATCGCCAGCTTAATGCAACGTTGTACATACGACTCTATGTCTATTTCGCTTCCGGAGGTTGCTCTGTGGTTGTTGAGTTGGTTTAACGTCCAACATCAGCTTTACTTTATATAGGCTATATTGTGGAGGGACCCAAGACTGACGTCTGATAATTTTAAGTGCCGTATGGTGCTCTGAGTTTTATTTCGTTTATTAGAGACAAAGTGTCTTTTCATTGCAAAAGAGAATAGTATAATGAGGTTTTCGATAGCATTGCAACTCTTGTGTTTCCAGATGATTTCTATGCGGAGACGGGCGTACCAACTAAGATTCGAACGGCTGATCTCCCGCTCTCATTCCAAAGCACTAAGCGACTGAACTAGCGGCGCTTCACGAAGAACATCGCTCCTAATCTAACGTCTAATATGCGCTCTCTCTCTCTCTCTCTCTCTCTCTCTCTCTCTCTCACCCTCTCTCTGGATTTAACGTCTCCTAGGTTCCCCTACGATAAAGAAACACCAACTCTCTCTCCCCAAAACACCATCATGGTCACAATTTGTTTTTGTCATAACAACAAAATCAACAATGATAAAAAGCAAGCAAAAAGAAAACCACTCTCCCACAAAAAAACAAACAAACAACCAAACAACAAAAACAAACGACAAACAAAAGCATGCGCTTGACCTAGATGAATTAAACTTTAGATTCTTAAACCCAGATCGCTTTTGTGTGCACTTAATGTATGTCAACTTGTCTGTGGCTAAATCCTTGAGAGGTTACTCAACCTTTTTTTTCTTATCCGTTCTTAATTTCAAGTGCTCGGAATCGTATTTAAAACAAAACGTTGCAACAAAATGTTTCCCCAATACCAGAACAAAACAAACAAACAAAAACAATAAACATTCATAATTAATGGTTACACCTTTCATCAGTCCGCTTGCGGTAAGTAGCAGTATAATGCAGATGTATAATTTACAACTTTGTAAATATTTGTAATGCTGACTAAGATTTAGTGCCATTTTTGAAGAACATTTATTGCAGTGACGTAGGAAAAAAATTATAACATAACAAGATAACAATGAGCAGTTGGTAAATTGTATCCCCCTCTCTATTTCTTTCTCTTTTATTTTATCCTCCTATAAAGTAATACCAAATGATGCGAGTCCAACAAATTTGTCAAAAGTTGTGACAGTTGCACAATTACTTCTCGTGAACATAATTATAAAAATCCCTACCACCAATAGTCATTGGTAAATTTCTAGACGAGACAAATAAGCTCAACTGAAACTAAGAGAAAAGCGGAATACATAGGAATGTGAATAAAATAGCGCTATTAAGTTAGACCCCAGATTGAAGGTGCCAAATACAAACCATTTTAAGCATCAACTTGCTTTTAACTCAATCCTTGCTATCAGAAAGTACAAGCAATATCACTGTATTCTACACATTAAGGAAGTCCGTCAAAACCGTGCGAACACAGGCAAATCTGACCAATTTGAAGAAAAAAAAACACACCAGAAAACGAAACAGACAATACAACGCCAAAAGTAAAAAGGCATAATTTCTTCAAACAATTTTTTTTATGTTAATGCATTATTTAAAATGTTGGATCAAGCCATTGGAAAATATGAATTGTTTTACAAAACAACTCTTTACAAAATCCTTCCGCCTGGTTCAATTGCGTCTATGAGATTTAAGTGTTCTGGGAATTATACTTAGCTGGGACTAATATAACTTTTTTGGTTCTTATATAGTCATTATTTCTCCATGAATGTGTCTTATATTTCAGTGACCTCCATTTCTTTAAAAAATAGATAAAAGAATACTCCCCCTATATCGGACAGGCCGGAGCCTAAAATCATTTCATATGTCCCTTTCTTATCGGTGCGTAACATTAAACCCAGTTTGAAAAAAAAAAAAAAAACAAAAAAAAAAAAACAAAAAACAACAACCAACGTTGGAAAGAGAGGCGTGTTGATACTGGGTCATTAGGACACATATTCTGTATATTCCAAATTTCTTTTCGCTAGTTTTCACAATAGATTTATTCCTTACATATAGGGTTCTATCATGTCTTTAGTACTTCACGGTAAGTAAATAGTGTTTTTCTAAGTTTTCGGTTGTTCACTTTAGCGTTTATTACTAGGTTTTACACAGTACACACGTACTTTCAATACAATTTTTACTAACATTTTATCATTTTTTTGTGTCCAGTTGAACCGTAGTTACAAAGGCTCTATGTAAATGGCCTCTCTTCAAACAAGTATCTGGAAGTCATTGCGATACGCTGCGTTACATTAATTTCGTTATTGACCATGCCCTACGACGTTTTATGGCCCTAATGTTTACACTATTAGTAAGCTAGGGCAGCAAGACTTCTTACTGCTACGACCAGTCATGCTGATGGCGTCCAGATTGGCGAATACTTGGCACAGCTAGGCCAAACACAGCTATCTAGAGAAAGCAGTTTGGCCTCACTTTTGGCCAGATCTAACTGCAAAATGATGAAAGGCCAGCAGGCATTATTTCATTATTTGTCTCGTGCGGCCAGCGAAATGTGATGCGCACTGAGCCAGTGCAGACCTCACGGGAACCGAAGTTAAAGCGAAGGTGATAGGATAACTCCGGCGTCCAGTCATAACTCTTTACTAGACTTACGGAGCCAATGAGCGGTCAGAAAATCCCATGCCTACTGGGCGTCGTTATGTCATCTAGAATCGTTGTGTGCATCGCGAGTACTTTTATGAGCGTGAGTGCCTTCAGTAGTAGACCAATAACCCACTGCGCATTGTTTGTTTTCCCTACGAACTCTTGGTTACCAAGGATTCTCGCATAAATAAGTTAGCGTCTCAAGACGGGCCATTATCTGCCATGTGCATGCAATATGTAGATCTAGACCGGGGCCTTATATCTATCAGATGATCATTTATTAGATCCTTAGAAAAGTTTACATGTTTTTACAAAGAATGTTTGTTTCGTTTGAAGTCGATTGAGCATTTTCTTTCTAGAGTGTTTTAAACACTGATGTCGTGTACGTCAACGTGTTGCAAATAAGAAAATCGGACTTTGAATCATGTATTACATTGTTTCGTTCAAAACGTGCTTGTCGTTAAGAGTAGTGCTTCACAATAAGAAATACACACATAAATGTAACATATTTGACACGTTTAAAGCTAAACTTCAATTCATAATGTTTAGCGTTGCGACATCCAAACTGTTTAAGATTCTTCGCATCATTTCTCAATAGTATGTTAAACAAAGTAGTATCTTTTCTTTTTTTTTTTTTACTCATTTTTATTAATTCAAATTGATATAATTTTTAGTATTAAAAGAGAAAACGACACTAATGTATTTCTGCTACTGTGCTCCTCTTCCTCCTCCCATAACTAGTTGGATCGGTGTCAGTATAATGTAACCGGTTGAGAGAGGAAGTCCTGTCCTCCCCGCTCTGTCTCATGTGTGGCAGCACATAAAATTGTCAGAGGGTAGTCTTGGGGCTCATCTACAATCTAGCCTATACAGAGCTAACGTTGTCAACTTAACTTAATTTTAATGACCCGAGTTGTTTTAATAATATGGAATGATCGCTCAATAAAATAATGTCTTTGGGACAATGTTTGTATGTTTACGTTATTTAATTCCAAATACGAAGCCTAATTAATATTTTTGTTATGTTTTTGTTTTTATTTTACAATCAATACAATATGTAAAAACTACATAATAAATGGTAAGTTTAAAAAAATGTTTTCATTCCTTTTGAAATTGTTTTTCTGACTAAGCGAACTAACATCTCTTTATACTTAAAAACTATGTAACTTCAAAGCTGCACATTTTCTTACTTCTTTCATTACCAACCATTTAATTTAAATATTTTCTACCAGAAATAAATTAAATCACCAGCTAACATTAACAATACATGTAAATGTAATGTTAAATTGAACTGTTATTTTGCAGTATCCTTAGAGAAGAAATAAAACGTCCTGTTTAACTCAGCAAAAATTGTGAAGTGTATCACTCAACTAAAATGGCTCAAGAGGCTTAGTTCAAATCTTCAAAACATGAATGAAAATAATCATTTTGTTGTTTTCTTTGTTCTGGAGGTAAATCAATAAAAAAGCTTTCTTTTATTTCTTTTTAAAGTGTTAAAATCTTTTTTTATTTAACTGCTTATACAAGATAAATTACAATGACATTTTGGGGGATTGAAACGATAACATAACTGATGCTTTGCGCAACTTTGGTGGTATGATAAAGTTTAAGTGAAGAAACGGTTGTGTATTAAAGAACAAATTAATGTTAAAACTCTCTCATTTGTTCTTTAGTAAAGGTCATTCCCATGTTTGAATAACAATAGATTAAATGAAGCAGTTTTTAAAGATTATTTTTATTATAATCACCAAATCGAGTGTTATGTCTTCGGGTCCTATGATCATTACATACACACACGCAGAGTACTGATTGGTCTTACAATGAAATCCCGGTATGCAACTAGAAATTATCTATAGGCCTATTGTATACAACTATTACGAGTCTACCCAAAATAAAAGTAAAAGACACCATACTGACGGGAAGGAACACATTTTACATAACGAGAGTAATAGTGGTCTATTGTTTATAAATTAGTATCAAAGTTAGGACAGAATGATACTCAGTGAGTATTGTTTGTTCAACCTACTAAACTAAGACTGCAAACTGTCCAAAATTATGACTAATTCTTAAATAACATAACTCATGTTGGTTCTAAATGCAAATGTTTGTTTATTTCAGTGACCCTACTTGTTATTTTTGGAAGCCTAGAAGTATTATAAAATATGCCTATGAAACTGCTATGTGATTACAGATAATTTTTTATACACCAAGAGCCTGTCTGAAAATGGTTCATTCTTTTTCAATTATGTATTTATTTATAAATTAACTGTATAGAAGTTCAATTATTGGCAATTTTTTAAAGAAGGGATCTCGCTACTAATTAACTGGTAGATTTAATCGTTAAGTTGAATTTACTTTACAAGCCGCACACATAAAAGAATTAGACGAGTGTATGTCTGCGATTGGAGGAGTGTGATAGTTCTGGGGTTAAGGAGGTTCAGGTTCGAACCCCGCGCGTTTTTCCTCTTCTGCTTGGGTCGGTTTCAGTGTGATGTAATCCGCCAAGAGCCGGATGTTCCGTATCCTCGAGGGGCGCGGTAGTCGTGGGGTAGAACGTCGGCTTCCGATGCAGGAGGTCCGTGGTTCAAGTCCTGACAATTTCGCCCCTACTGGTTGGGTCAGTGTCAGTTTAATGTGATTGGCTGAGACAGGAGTCATGGTATCCCTGTGGCAGCACAAGATATTGTCAGACGTCAGTCTTGGGGCTCGTCCACAATATAGCCTATATAATGATGTCGTTGGACGTTAAAGCAACTCAGCTACAACTATATCCCGTATCCCGGTATTGGGTCTCTTCGCCTCATATAACGTATTTTCTTGAGGCCCAGGCGACGTTAAAGTAGAGAGAGAAAGGGAAAAGTATCTATTTGTACAGCTCACACGACCTGCCTGAGCAGTGTAAGTTGGTCTGTTGTACTCACGACTCACGAGCCACCTGCCAACAGAGATCAATGTAGGGCTTCCCTCCCCAGTCTCCCCTGTCTCCCCAGTCCCTTCTACCCCCGACAAGTTGACAGGTCCCTACGGTCCATGCCTTTGAAGCAGCTCAATGATAGGCCTTGAGGGGGAGCCGGCGCGGCCAGGAGTGTTTAGATTCGCCTCGGGTTTGTTTTGCTGGAGTAACTGATCCGCCCAGGTCCGGGGTCCTTCCCTCTTTGCAGGTCTTGCGATATACACGGCGATAAAGGATGACTTAATAGTGCCTATAAGTCTTGGTGCGATTTTTTAAAATCGTTTATTGCTTACATAGGTTTAGGATAGGGTTCCTGATGGAGGCTTCCAAATTAATGTAATAGGCAGTCTAAGATATAACTGAAGAGAGCAGATGTTTTGCATAACAAGGGTTATGTGTCGATTTGTTTTAAATTATTATCACAGTTAGATCAGAATGATTCTCGGTTAGTATTCCTCCCCCCCCAACCCACAAGACTACTAGTCTAGAATGTAACCTGTCCAAACTGTACCTACTTATTTTAATAATATAGCCCACTTGGATTGTGAATTAAAATGTTTCGTGTTTTTTTTTAAATTTCGGTGACACTGCCGGGGGGGGGGGGGGGGGGGGGGGGCGGAAGCTCTGGAGTAGAACATCGGCTTCCGACGCAAGAGGTTCGAGCCCTGGCGATTTTGCCCCCTACTGATTAGGTCGGTGTCAGTTTAATGTGAACGACTGAGACAGGAGCCATGGTATCCCAACCCTGTTTCGTGTGAGACAGCACATAAAAATTGTCAGACGTGTCTTGAGGCCCCTGCACAATACAGCCTATTATAATACTAAGGTTGGACGTTAAGCCAAATCATCTTCAACTTATGTGTGGCAGCACATAAAAATTGTCAGACGTCAGTCTTGAGTCCCGTCCACAATATTGCCTATATATTGCTGAGGTTGAACGTTAAACCAACTTAACTGATTACGCCGGTGAAGGTTCCCTTACCTATCGTCATGGTTTTGGCCATAGGTCCAGTCATCGCAAGAGCTCTGTTGCCCGTCTCTGCATCTCGCTCATGATGCTCAACCGTCGTCAAAGTCTCAGTTTCAAGCCGTCGTTATTTTTATCGTTGTGCCTGCTATTGTTTGCTCAAGGAATTCCTGAGGTCTGCTGGGCGCTGGCTTTTACTAAGACTTGACGAAGAATGAAGATAACATACGCTCTATATCTAGAATCCAGTATGCATATGCCGTCAAGGTCTCTCTTCTTTAAAAACTAAGTGTTAATTTAGTAGTATTGTTGTCTTGATTGAATGCATGGGATCCCGTTTGATTACAGCTAAAATAATCTGGAATCTGGATTTAAAGAAAACGAATCACTTAAAAGGGAAATAACTGATTCCAAAATACGAGGAAATTGACTTTCCTCGAAACTTCAAAAACCCTAGTCATAGATTAATTAAACGTGTTAGCTTGATGGAGGAAAAATAATACATGTATCAGTAAGGTTAATGTTTGTTTGTAGAAGCAATGTCGTTGGAGCAAGAACGTATCTGAAAGTATCTTTTCTTCCTAATGGTCTATACCCCTTGCTCATTTACCACAGACCCCAAGTATAGATTGAAACCATCCCGCTGTTTTAGGTTGTTGCTGTTTTTTTGGTCGGTTTAGTATCTTCATTCTAAAAAAGCCAAAATCATAAAATGGGCAATTTCATTAAATTGTGAAAATCCAGACAAATTTTTAAGGGGTAGGAATATTGTAAATATCACAAAGAGTAAGAGGATATTGTTTTGCAGTAAAAACAAAAAAACAAACAAACAAGTTGTTTTAAATATTAGCTGCTCTTTTCCTGGTAATTGATCATACAAAGTAGTATGTGACGCAGCCATTACGAAGCCAACCTTCTCTGTGGACATGCGCAAAGAGTCTGCCTCCTGAAATTACAGGAATCCCTCCACACCTTAGGTAGTACGCACAACGATGATATAAAAATAGACCCACGACTAAGGGTTACTTTTTATAATATAAACTCTCATTGGTAGGGGGTCTAAGATAATACGTATTGCCCATAGATTGTGAACAATCATCTAGCTCTCGGACGTTGACAACAATAAGAAAACATAATATTATTTCATTGTTTTGGCTCCCCAACTTCACCAGTCGCCTTTTCAACCCACCTAACCCCCACATCCCTTAACATCCTTCTCTTACAAGCTGAGTACAACACGTCGAGTTTGATTGCTTTGAAATTTACTCATTTCTTCTGACTCCTTTATTCTCTCTAAGTCTATTTGGCGAGTTCCTTTGACTCATTTCACATGTGAGAGAGCTGCACTTGATGCACCGTC
>RQTK01000966.1:8874-24260 GCA_003991915.1 Elysia chlorotica
TATTATTATTATTATAATTATTATTTTTTTATCACTATTGTGTATGAAAAACTCATAATATAAATTTAAAGTGTAGCACAAGAACTATCGAGATTGGTAATACGTCGTCAAAATAAATAACATGTTAATCCTTTCAACGAACCTGATGTGAACATCGTTGACATTGTTGTTATTGGCCAAGTCATTCCAACGTCGATTAGGGAATCAGTCTCAGTGTCTTCTGGTGTGCTTGTTTTCGGTACTGTTGTTGTCGTTGTTGTTCTTATTGTTGACAATTTTCCTTGGGTGTCCAATGTTGTGGACGACGACTTTGAACCTGGTTCAGATGATGTTGAGGTTAGATATGCATGCTGTTCTGCAGTTGTTGACGATAATTCTAAATCTGGTTTTAGAGAAGTAGATTTTGATTCTACTTGGTCTTCCGATGTTGTTGACGGCGACGTTCCATGTGTTTCCGATGCTGGTGACGATGATTCTATATGTGTTCCCGATGCTGTTGGCGACTGTTCTATTTGTGGTTCTGATGTTGTTGGCATTGGGTCTACTTGTGTTTCTGAAGTTGTTAGCGACGGTTCTGTTTGTGGTTCCGATGTTGATGGCGATACTTCTGTAAGTGATTCTGATGTTTCTGACAACGAATCTGTTTGTGGTTCTGATGTTACTGATGACGGTTCTGTGTGTAATTCTGATGTTGCTTTCGTATCTACATAAGGTCCTGATGTTGTTGACGCTGGCTCTGCAGAGGGAAGTAATGTTGTTGAAACCGTTGTCATGTTTTCCGCTGCTGCTCCACTTTCTTTAGTCGATGTTATAAAGGTCGTAACACCAGACGGGTTATGCGTGGCGGGTTCTTTTTCTGAAGCTTGTGTCGTGGTCTCCTTTGTATTATACGTTTTTTCACTAGTTGTTGTTTTTTGATGCACGAATGTCGTTTCTCCAGTGGATTCTCCTGTCGTAGATAGGATATATGCATTTGTCGTTGTCACAGTGGGCATTATAGTTGTCGTTTCTACAGTAGAGCCAGACTTCGTCAATGTCTCCGCATTTGTGTTTTCTACAAATGAGTTCGTTGGCACGGTAGGAGACGGCCTTGAGTCCCCAGTGGTATTCTCCAAAGGCGATGAAGTGCCAGTTTGTGGAGGGGTTGACCCTGTCAAAAGATTGCCAGAAATCGCTTCATCCGTCGGCACATGGGCAACATATGTGGATGAATATGACGAGGTGACTGACTCGATGGCATTGGGCTCGGTTGGAGAATCCGGTTTGTCATGAAATGAAGTGACACCTGAAAATGTGCTGCTGTGACGACCGCTTGCGGTGATGTCTAGCAGAGTGGTCGTCTTCGGGACTGGAGACGGAGCAGTAGGCTTGTTGGTGCTGGGGACGATTTTATTAACAGTTGGGGTTCTTTCGCTCGTCAAGATTGCTAGCAGAGTACTTCCGCTTAGAGGCGTGGTATTAGATTTAGTATCATCCTCTAGAACCATGCTCTGGGTTGTTCTACTGCTTTGGTTGTGTGGGAGAAAAGAACTGTTTGAAGTATCGCGCTTTGATGTAACGGACGAAATTCCAAGAGTGCTGTGTGTGGAACTTTGAATTTCCGTCATGTCTGGACTATGCTGTGGTGGTGTTGTCCAAGATTCCGATAAAATTTTATCAAATGAAGTGACTTTCTTAGTGATCTGAGATAGTCCGACGATATATGTAGAATGTTGTCCTTCTGCCCATAAAGATTTGTCTGTAGTTATTACGTGTTCGTCTGTATCCGTGGCAGAGGTTGTAAGAGAAGGACCTAGGGTAGTCTGATTGGCTGCAGGTGCCGAAGGTTCACTGGCTAACACTGTTGGAGTAAGGCTATTCTTATCAGTGTTAACCACTCCATCGTGTTCAGATAAAAAGGAAGGTGACTCAGTAGTGTGATCAGGGTATTTGATCGTTTCAAGCTCTGGCAGTTTAGATGTCTGCGTGGTCAGCCTTTCTTTCTCTTCATTTTCTGGGGAGGTCGCCTCTGTTGTGAACGGTAACTCATTTATTAAGTTTAGGTCCAAAGGATATTCTGCAGTCACTAAGTCGTTGCCGGCCTCTGGGTTTACCTCTCCGGTAGTAAAGTGATCAACAATAGGTGTTGGAGGCTGGTGAATTGCCACATCATCTTCAGTATTGGTTGAAGAATCTGGATCATCTTGGCTACCATTGAGACTGTTGGTACTTATGGTGTCCGGTAGCCAAGTTGACTTAAAGTCTGTATCTAAAGCGTTGGTTGGGCCGTCAGATGCCGCAGGATTTCCTGGATCAAGAGGCTGAGACTCTAAAGCAGTCAAGTTCCGTATTGCTCCCCCTTCTAAGTTGTCTGAGGTGCTGGACTCCTTGAAAAAGTCATCAAAATTGATAATATGGATCAATAGTTGCATAATGAAAAAAATCATGAACTGCAGCAAAATGGTAAGAAAATTGCTCTCTGTTGGATCCCCAGCCACGTTGGAATTGAGGGAAATAAAATGGCTAATGAGCTCGCCAAGTTTGAACTTGAACTGGAACCGACTTAGGTGCAGATACCTGCATCAGATGCGAAGCCAATTATACATAAGTTTATAAGAGAAAACTGGAAAGCGCGATGGAGTAACCTGACAAAGAACAAACTACATTATGTCCAACTAAATTTTAAGGTCACTGGGCGGGAGTGTCTCAGGCTAGAAGACGAAACCAGGTGGTACTCTATCAAATACGGCTGGGACATTCTCATCTTACCCACGCCTTCTTATTATGAAGTGAAGAGCCTCCATACTGTCATACCTGCAACTGTCAATTATCCATAAGTCACATTCTGGTTGACTGTCCACCTTTTTACCGGAAAAGAAATCCGTACCGGGCTTTCAAACAGTTAGAGAGCATATTTACTTATGATAGTGGCCAGCGCCTACTGAGGTATCAGAAGGACATTGATGCTATAATAAAAACTAACTGTGATGAATCTATATATGGATCTTTTAAACTACCTTTTTATGCACAATTTTTATGCGTTTACTAATAAGAGAGATAAAGGAGTCACCGTTGCGTCTAGTATAATGTATTAACTGTCTTAGGACACCATGGGCACAGTATAGCGGTTACCGTGCTGACGTGCCGTGAAAAAATCCCTCACGCATAATTATGATGAGTCGATTGTAGAATTGTTCTTAATATCTATGTTAACTCAGTTTCATTTTCTAAAAAGAATATGTTAGTAGCTGTATAATATTATGCCGATCTTCCTGTTGATAATATGTTTTTCATTACTTATAAATTATAAGAGTTGATGTAGGACTACTTTATTATTTTCCAAAACATTTTTTATTTGGGATGAATCAAATTTTCAGTTGACCTCTTTTCCCCAGCTATTTTTTATTTAAATGCTGGATTTAAATCGTTTATTCCCTTAAAATAATCATATTGTTCTAGCTCTGCTCTGTTTTTATATAACTTTGTGTTCATTATTATTCCGATCTTTTCTTTTTCTCTATAGACCATAATGTCATGTGGTATTATCTATATCATCATCATCATCAGGTGCCCTGCGTCATGGCGTTGGCGATCATGCCCTTCCACACTCGTCTGTCTTTGGTAGCTGTAATCATAGTGTTTGAGCTTTCCATGCCCATCCATGCCGTCAGACTGTCAAGCAGTTTCTCTCGCTGTCTTCCTCTTCCTCTTTTACCATATTATCTATATATGTTGCATAAAATGAAGAGATGCACATAGCTCTACATGCCCGTTAACTTAATTTAGTTTTATTAGTTTCTCTTACCCCTCTTTTACTCATTCTTTCTGTCACCGATTCATTTACTCTCTTTCCTATCTCGCCTTTCCCCTCCATACCTCGCTAACTCTTGCGCCAAAATTATTAAATAATACCAAACAAAATTATCTGAGACATTTTCATAGTAATGGTGAGAATATTTGATATGCATGGCCATTTTTAAAGAAATAAAGAGCGAAATCTTCGCCTACTAACCTTGGTTGGTACTACATTGGAATCTCCAACCTTTAAGCATGTCAACGTCAGTATAACAAGGCAAAGAGGGAACACGGGTGATCTCTGCATGTTTGTGATGATTCAGGAGAAACCAGCTCTTTGGGCACTTTGAGATATTTTTTTCCAATCCAATGCACTACTAGCGATGAAACTGATATGGCTTAAAAGTATATATGAATGCCATATTGCGACAGGTTCACCAATTTTTATGGTATAAAGTCACGATTACGTAAATCGAAATAACTTTTGCTCTCTTCAGATTGCAATTTTTTGAACGAGATATACGTGCCAATACGTAAGCCACTGCCTTGATAGGTCTATAAAACGTTAAAAAAATACAGACATTATTTGTATTACAAATTCACCAATATGTCTCAATGCTAAACCCTTTAATTTATTATGATCGGATATTTTGGTGTACAGATTTATTTTTATTAACACTATGTTCCTTTAATATAAATGTTAGGATAAACGGTTCTAGTGTGTTATTTTTTGGACTTACTTTATTTTAAGACACAATGACAACAGGGACATGCTTATTTATTGGAATCTACTGTCCTTGGCTAGCTTCTTCAGTTAGCTTTAATGCACGTTGATCCTTAGATAGTAAATTATGCAGCGCTAAATCCATGAAACCCAAGATGGAGAAAGATTTAGATACAATCTCTCTATCGTTATTTTTGAACATTGTTCAGCTGCAGATAGAGATTGAATGGTTTTGATATACCTGTAAATTCATTATCGCATTGTAGCTTTGGTAACTTAACCGGTTAGTGGTAGAGCGGAAGATCGTGGTTCGAATTTTTTTCTTCTCCGCATAGGATTCTGTATGAAATGTTGGGGTTGTAAAACCAATCAAAGATTGCGTCGAATTCTTTGCGACATAAAACAAATCACAATTTGTGATTTTAAGACTCTCTATATAGGGCAAAGGCTTACATGAGGATGTTTTTTTTTTTTTACCGAGCCCTCTAGTCCAGGTACTGTGTTAATCAAAAGGTTTGATTTACCATGGACTCATCGACTTAATTATGGATCCAGATAGCTTTTAACGTTCTGTAGAGATCGTCACTTCACAAGAAAAATAGTTGTACAAAGTATGTATATTCCAGCTTGCTTAAAACACTGCTCTATACCTTCAATTTGTTCAAATCACAAAGTATTGTCTCATGTTGTATAAACTCTAGAAATATAAGGCACTTTTAAAAGTTTTATTTAAACATTTTATCACATTTTAAGATATTTATTTAATACGGGAACAGAACAATTTAATATAAAGCACATAACTGCCTTTGTTGTCAAAAGTGGAGAGATATTTTTATTTTCCATCTTTCAAAATCTATATTCACTTTTCAGTTAAATAAATATTGTGCAAACTAGAGACTAACAGTAACTATTCATGACTGATTGATTAATTTGTTACATTGAAACTAAAAAAACGGACTAGTTACTGTCAAGTCCTCAAAGTATCCTGCTACTTCGAATTTAAAAGGCCAGACTAATTCGGGCTTGTATTTTTCATCTCTAAAGAAGCATTCCAGGCAATCCTTTTTTCTTTCGCAACATGTTTTGACGAAATCTTCATTACCACACCCACACAGAAAAAGACCAGATCCCCCTGTGAAACCGCCTCTGTTGTACATATTTCCACAAAACGATTTTATTTCGAGGCATCGCCTAGTACTTTAACCCTTTGACTTCTCGAACAGTGAATGCGTTTCATCAGTTAAGTAAGCAATTTATTATGAAAAAAGTACCAATCATTTGAAATAATCTCATTTATTTTCTATCAATATTTTAACTAAAATGGTCAAACACAGCTCGATCATACTTATGCAATAACAGACTGCACCTTTATGTTTTATAACGAAATTTGGCGTCGCAAAACTGTTATTTCAGACCACACTTCGGTTTCAAAGAGTAAAAGCCTGCCTTTGCTCCTTGAGGGTTAAAGTTTTAGGTGGGGAGCAAGAAATCTGGGCAGCACTGACCAGAGAAGCGAACCGTAGGTGCTTATTAGAGGGTTGCTTGGGCCCACTGATCCTTTTGTTGCAGCTCTCGTCTCGGTGATTAGACCTCTCCTGGTGACACAGGAGGTCTTCCTATACACAATACAGGAACTAGCACTAAGTACAACGGTACTATAAAACTAGATTCCGGAATAATGGTAGTTTAACATAGTAAAAATACCCTTAGTCCCGTGCCTAAACTCAAACCACTGTTGAACCACGTAATTACTTCCCATGCTATGGCCAAAGGGGTAACCGTCGGGCCAAACGTCCGTAATTATTTTCAACAAACTATGTACTTAGCTCAGTCAGTAGCGCTCTGGACTGACGAGCGTAGAGTCCGCTCGGGGTTCGAATCTCAGCTGGTATATATCGCTTCGAACAAGGTTCTTTGGGAATTCTTTGCGACATAAAACAAATCACAATTTGTGATTTTAAGACTCTCTATATAGGGCAAAGGCTTACATGAGGATGTTTTTTTTTTTTTACCGAGCTCTCTAGTCCAGGTACTGTGTTAATCAAAAGGTTTCTGACTTATGTGCCATTCACTTCAAATTTTCACAGAGGGTACGCGTGCAATGAAACAGAGGAAAAGCTTGGAGCTGATCAGTTCAGACGTAATTATAAAGAGACAGAATAATGTTTACTTGCTGATTGGTTGGTTGTTGTTGTTGTTTTTTTGTTTTTTTTGTTGTTTTTTTTTTGGGGGGGGGGTTGTTCTTTACACCCAACATCAAGATGGCGGGGCTGAAGTACAAAGTCTCCATAGCTTACGACTCGTCGCAAACCTTCATTAGAGGCCTTGCGGTGTTTGGGCCCATAGCAAAGCCGATAGGTAAGGGAATCTGCACCGGCGTCCAATCATAGCTCTATCCTAGACTTATGGAGACAAGAGATGATAAAAAAAAACCCACGCCAGAGTGGTATTATTATGCCATTTGTTTTTGACGTATGGATCTCAAGGCCTATATTAATCTTTATACTGACACTGACCCAACTACTTGGGGGAGTTATGAAAGCAAAGGAAAGAAAAGAAAAACGTTAGCGCAGTACAGTGGGTTCAAGTTACACGACCGAATTCTTTTTCTTCCCAATGACATCCCGGGTTCTTCTTGCAGGTAAAAGACAAAGACAATAGCAATGCACAGTACGACTACTATTTCTTTGATGATTTCTACGGAGACGGGGGCATGAAAAAATAAACAATCAAGATTCAAATAGCGTATCTACCAATCATTTATTGATGTAAATTGTGGAGCCCCTTGTTGTCAAAGAACACTGAATCAGTTTTTTAAATTCACCTACTGTTCATGGCACCTGTGAAGTATCCCTCGCATCATTCTTAAAGAGTCGATTTTTATCTATGTTTTGTACGCAAATTCTTCTTTGCTTGATGTTATCAATACACTGTACTATGGTTTTATTATCTAAAACAACTGGTTCAATCAAGAAAATTAAAATTAATATCTCTTTCGTACATCGAATTGGAACTAGTATACTAAACAATTATAACAGTGTCTTATTGTTTTTGCTAGCTGTTAACGTGTTCTAACATCACGAACTTATCTTTTAATATAATTCAGATGCCTAACTTCACAAGTTAGTCTACTTGATGTTTACATTATATTCTCATATTTTCGGTATAAATTTTAAGTAAGCATTTTTACTATTTAATGAAACAAATAAAATCGTTTAAGCCCAAATAATTTCGTTCTCTAAATCTTTATTTTTTTAAGTGTATGTATGTGTTTGTATGAATTTGTTTTCACTTGCACTAATGTACAGAATTAAAGAAAGATGAAAGAAAACGCTATGACTCTGTTAATACGTTTTTTGACCGCAATTGTCCGACCAAAAAGTCCCCTTAATCCTTCTGACAAAATGATAAATCTCCTTAAAAGGTATCTCGACAAGATAGTGCGAAACCAAAAATTCGCCGACATGAGGTATATTGTTTAAACAAAGAACTTTTTTTTTGCAAACTTGTGATAATTTCAAGGTTCTTTGGTACCCTGGTGGTCTTTAGCTTATGGGCTTATCTGCAAAAAAAAAAAAGAGGCTAGATCTGAACTCATCAATTCATAATGTTGAGGCATAACCTTGTGTGTCTCGTCTCATGGGCGCGTTACCTTGACCATTTTTTTTAAATGCCACTAATTTGTCACTCTATAGCAGTAACAATTAAACGGTCGTAATGCTTTTGACCAGGAAATAAAGAAAGAGAGAAAGGGGTGGGGGGGGGAGAGAGAGAGAGAGAGAGAGAGAGAGAGAGAGAGAGAAGAAAGAAAGAGAGAGATAGAGAGGCAGAGGGGGAGAGAGAGAAGGAAATAAGGACACCAACAGACAGACAGGCAGAATAGACACACACACACACACATAAATTGAAGAGAGAGAGAGAGAGAGAGAGAGAGAGAGGGAGAGAGAAGGGGAGGGGAGTTAGGACGGGCAGAAAGCCACACAGGCAGGATAATAGTAATAGTTACGGAAAGATATAAAAATAAAGAAACCTACCGAGTAAAAAAAGACAGTACATGGATTCTAAACTTAGATGTCCTTCCAAGTCTTAAATTTATTACTCTGTCTAAAGCGTTAACTTTACTTTGTCCTATAAACTGTAGATGAAGAGTTGTGAAAGAGGTATACGACTTTAAAACAATGTACTAGGGAGAAGAATAACAAAAATGTTAAATAATGTTCGTGGGAAGAAGCAAACTTATTTGCTCTAGTAGTGTACACATTCAACCAACTAGAGTCTCGATGTAAAGTACAAGATTTGGGGGGGGGGGGGGGGGGGGGTAGGAGAGTAGCGGTGGAATGAGATGTGGGGGGGGGGGGGGTAGGTAAGTGTAGTCATTAGTTATTATAACATATCAAAAGGGTTGAATTTTTTAGCCTAATTTTGGTGATAATAAAAAGGAGAGATTGATTTGAGTGGAGAATATTCCGGATTTTTATGCTTTTAAATCTCATACTTCACTTGAGACATCTTATCACTCTAGAAATATTGCCATGGGTCTTGTGAAATTGAACAGGACAAATCCTTTAACTGATCCCCAGCGTATTCTATTAGCATCTACGAAAGAAAGTTTCTGAAGAAAGAACTCCTTCACCCCAGAGTACTAACCACTGGCATGTTGTTAAGAAATACAACCGTGTCGCTTACAGTTACAGGAAAGCATGTATCAGGCGTAGCATTATGCGTACATGTAGTTGATTGTGTATACATCACGAGCATTCGGGGGCCAATGTTTTTCTGTAAACATGGCTTTACACGGCGTTATGGAGAGTTGCAATAACACAAAGAACCTAAAGACTTATTGTACCTAAAGGACGTGTTCAGCCTACATAAGTACCAAAAGTCGCGAGGATTCGTGAAGGGAGAGAAGTAGCTACCGCGTTAGGCCTCATTAAAATTCATCTCGGTATCATTGGCCTAGAGTGCTGCGATGTTAAAAAAAAAACGTTTCCGAGAAAGGGGTGAGAGATAGTGAAAGAGAGAGAGAGAGAGAGAGAGAGAGAGAGAGAGAGAGACAGACAGACACACAGACACACAGACACACAGACAGACACACAGACAGACAAACAGACAGATAGGCGGACAGATAGACACAGAAAGAGGAACAGAGGGTGGAATATGTACGTCTGCATGTGTGTGTGTTGACAAAGAAAGAGAATGAGAGACGGACAGACAAACAGAAACAGGTAATGAGGTGCCGAGAGATTGAGAGAAAGTTAGATAGAGATATAGAAGGAAAATGAGATCGTGTGCGAATATGTGTATGCGTGTGATGTGTGAAGACGCAAAAAACGTTTGAAAGGAAAATTTGAGAACAAATTGTGAAAGCAGATAGATAGTCATCATACATTTGAGTTGTGGATTGTCCGTTTACACTTTGTCTATATCTCTCCATGTTTCTCTATTTTCTCTTTCTGTCTCCCGTCACTCTCTCTCCCTATTCAACTGTCTCCCACTCACTATCTTCCTCCTTCCATTTTCTCTCTCATTATTTCACTCTTTCCCTCTGTCACTGATGCCCTCCCTCCCTCTCACATTGTTTCCCTCCCTCCCTCTCACAATGTTTCCCTCCCCCCTTCTCTCACTGTCTTTCTCCTACTCTCTTATGTCACCACTGTCACCTTAAACAAAGCATATACCTACGGAAAAAATTGCTGCCACAATAAATATAAGCTAGATTTCATCGCTGTTACAAGGCTGCAAGCTAATTCAAATGTCAAGCAAATTACTCAAACTTACCTGCCAACTCGTGTTTATACCTGCTGCCACCTTGAATTTAGAAGAATTGCTTTCAACCGCAGCGGCCGCTCATGGGGTCAAGTTTACGGTTATTAAAAGAAGAAAAAAAAAACACAAAAGAATTATCAACAACAACAACTACAACAACAACAACAACACTGGAGCTTGTGAGAAGAGGTGACTAATTGTCATGTAATATTATATTGGTCCTAAGACTGTCTCTCTAATTAGGAACATCCTTAAGTGAAGGGGGTTTAATCGTTCTCGTGTAATTAATTAGATCGCCCTTAACGGGTTTTTTTTTATTTATACTTTTGATGTTTCGTTTTAATAGCTTTGGTGGGTTGGCGTTTGTTGTTTTGTTTTGTTTTTTATCTTACCTTCTTCGTCTTGTATTTTTTATTCTTTAAATCTCACTGCGTATATCTTGTTGCCTGCTAACAAAATGGGAGTATAAAAAGCGGAACGCTAAGACATTTGAAATTGTTCCGTTTGTTCGGCAACAAAGTCTTTCCGCGGCTGGTTGCTTCGAAACTCAGTTGTCCAGAAATTAATACTTTAAGTGAACATTAAAAGCTTTTATTTTCCTCTCGATTTCGGTTAATTTTGGAAGAATTTATTTTGCTGAGCACTTCGACAAAGTGAACCAAGAATATTGCTGTCTTTTGCGGTTGTTTCGTTCATTGATCACTCAAAGAGAACATGGTATCCTCTCTGCTCGCAGCGCCAGCAATCCTTTGCCTTGGGCTGGTTACTCCAGCCTGGGGTCAGGTCATGTGGACTACTACTACTACTACTACTACTACTACTACTACTACTACTACTACTACTACTACTACTACTACTACTACTACTACTACTACTACTACTACTACTACTACTACTACTACTACTTAAATAGTGACATAAATAAAAATGACAATGGGGATTACGATAGTGCTAATGATGATTATGATAATGTCGACTATAAAGGCGCATTCTAGCATGTCAATGAAAAATATATAATAACTGTAATGACTGCGGAGCAAACTCACGATAAGATCCTTGTCCACTACCGTAGAAGTCGAACAGTCCCTCGCCCATTTCTCCAAACAAGAATGGCCACATGACCTGACCCCAGGCTGGAGTAACCAGCCCAAGGCAAAGGATTGCTGGCGCTGCGAGCAGAGAGGATACCATGTTCTCTTTGAGTGATCGATGAACGAAACAACCGCAAAAGAAGAAGAAGAAGAAGAAGAAGAAGAAGAAGAAGAAGAAGAAGAAGAAGAAGAAGAAGAAGAAGAAGAAGAAGAAGAAGAAGAAGAAGAAGAAGAAGAAGAAGAAGAAGAAGAAGAAGAAGAAGAAGAATAAAAAGAAAAAGAAAAAATGGTGGTGATAGTATAATAATGGAGGAGGAAGAGGAGCAAGATCAGGAGCAGGAAAAAAGCAGCAGATTAGTATAACCTTCATGAATAGAAATGTGTTTTAAAACTTTGCTTAAAGAGTCTGTAAAGTCATATGTCCACGCCAGTATTGCAAGAGGCATCTTTGCAGCATTGGTCACATTATCTGACTTACATCATCCATCTTTAAGGTGTTTTTTTTTTAATGTGTGGCTTCGCCTTTGCTAATGTTGCACACTTTTTAAATGCTTTCATCAGTTGCTTTGAGTCAACTAAGTGCCAGGCTTAGCCAACTCGAGATGAACGTGAGGACGGGGGCAGTTGGAGGATGTAAGTTCTTCTCCTGTTTCATATTTTTTCAATTTGTAAATTTTTTAGAAAAATGAAATTAATTTGCAGAGTCGCAGAACGAGTTCATGTTATCGTCAATTTGGATTTGGAGTTTAAAGAACCAACTCATTTGCATTTTATTATGTGGACAGGGCGGCTGTTTAGTGGTCCAATACAGTACGCTTTAGTTGTATAACGATGAGATCCATAAATCGTTGTGAATACAGCATAAACATAGTTGTCCAGATTATAGATAGGGACTGAAATAGCGTCAGGCCTGCCGTTTGAAGTTTTCTATAAGAAACTATTTAGTCCAAAAGAACAGTTGCCGAACATTTAGGTGTTAAAAAAAACTTCCCTCTTCTGTCAGTATTTATGAATTGCTGATTATGTAAATAATTTTTTTTATATAAATAAACATGATTTCATCTGATGAAATCTCAAACTTCAGCAATTCATTATACCACGAAGGATCTCTTCGAGTTGTGATATCTATAGATTTGATACACATTCGTTCATATCTAGTGAGATGGTTATGAAAAGAATAATAATCATTCGTTAGTGTTATTTTAGGAGAAAAGACAGTAGTATTTGAATCGCGGTTGACAGAACGGATTAGTTCTAGATTTCATTTTGAGGCCATATGCAGATGGTACCTATCATATCCACCTGCTTAGGCCTACCTGAGTTAGGTCGATATTAACTTTAAAGTGATGGGTTAACATTATTCTGATTAGTTTGATATTATCTGGTTTTGCAGTGCGATGTTTCTCTTATTTTCTCGTTCTTTCCTCTCTCTCTCTCTCTCTCTCTCTCTCTCTCTCTCTCTCTCTCTCTCTCTCTCTCTCTCTCTCTCTCTCTCTCTCACTCTGTCTCTCTCTCTAATTTGCTGTTTTCTTTTCAGTCTAGATAACCATTTCTTTTTTTTTTCTTTTTTTAAATGTATTGTTCGTTCTAATTCCTATTTTTTTCCATTGCCTCCAACCACACCCCACCACTCACCCCCGCACCCCTCATTGCCCCAGGTGAGAGCGGCGTGGTGGGGCCCCTGTCCCCCCTGCAGCCCACAGCCACCATCCAGTTCCGCGGCAGCTTCCTGACTCCACCCGCCATCAGCCTGGCCCTGTCGGACATCACCACGGCGGACGCCTCTAACACCGTCAGCGTCCAGGTGAGACCCAGCTCAGTGAGCGCCCACAGCGCCAACATCACGCTCACCGACTTGGGCAGCCCTAACAACGTGGCCGCCGCATTCATCGCCTACATGGTCTGCCCCAGCAATAGCAGCCCTAGCGTCCATGGCAACAGCCACGCCATGGCGGGCTAGTGGGGCACACGTCATGAACATCGTACAACGTACCTCGCAGCTGAAGAGTTGGTCTTGGTCTTAAAATTGTGGTTGTTGTGGGTGCAGTGTATTTTAGAAAAGTTAGACCTCTGATTTTAAATAGTTACTGTGGGCCGTGGTAAAGTTTATTGTATTATATAGGTGTAAAACTAATGCTGTATTTGCTACCCAATGTTTGAGCACTAAATTTAAAGACAACTTTTTAGAACATGGTTTTGTGGATATTGTGCACGTGAAAAATGTAAAAATATTCATCTTCTGCTAACTACATTTTGTCCATGTTGCATGCTTCCCACGTTTTTCGTTTGTATATAGCGTTTAAAAGTTACCATCCCGGTAAAAACACTGATCGAGCGAGTTTGGAAAGCTGCCCTTGCAATTTTAGCAAAGAATACAACAGTTGCAAGAAACAGTTTTCATCCTCTTACGCTTGAAAGAGTGCCATTCAAATTTCACGATAATAAATGTTGGGGAAAACATTACAATAACGCGCAGTTAAAACGTTAGAACCAGCACCAAAATCACTTGGCTGATTTACCCAATAAGTCCCAAGACAACATAATACCAGCTTACTATTCAGGTGACGCCAAGTTTTACACGTGGTTTAGAATTGCTTCTGTATATAGTTATCTACATAACTGCCATAACATTATCATAATCTCATAATCCAAATGCTCAATGTATGATGTAAAAGAGCGAAAATCAACGTTGAAGGGAACCGTATCCCAACATAATACTAAAAAGTGCATAATCTTTGGTTATGCTTAGTTGAAGATGCCCTCTTTACAACATAGCCTTCAAAAACGGAATGCCAAGTTACATAAGGAGAACAAGGGTGAACGCATATTTTCATAATGATGGTAATACCGAACACATTAAATTTGAGAGTTAATTCTTTCAGCCTACTCAGCTACTTCACATTTAATTTTCATTCAAGGCTTCAAAAACCATTTATGAAAGCCTAACGGTTATTGCACATGCGCATTTGCTTTGCTAACCTTTCTTTTGTTTTGCTGTTGTTGCTGTCGCTTTTGTTTTGTTGTTGTTGTTTTTTGTTGTTTTTTTTTGTTTTTGTTTTTTTTTTTTTTGCATGACATGAAAAGAGGAAATGCTTTCTAGTTTTGAGTTTTAACAAAGTTGACTCAAGCATCTCAGTCTACGTGCAAAGAGGAGCCTAATCAGCAGCCACGCTTCATCTTTCGGTTGGATCGGTGTCAATATAATATGATTGGGGATTTTGGGCATTCCACTCTTGGGTCCTGTGTTGTTAAAGATCTTTTCTGGGAACTTAAGAGACTTTAGATAAATAAAGTTATTAAATGTCTCCGGACAGAAAAAAACGTTTTAGCAAGGATATTATCGATCTGGGATTGGAGATTTGACCGGTCAACAGTTTCCCCAAGGACATCAAAAATATCTGTTTAGACAACACCAGTCCTGTAATCATCATGGAAAAGCCTTGAGTGGTCTGCTTGATCTGACCAACGGGCTTCTTAGTGCATAATTTACTGATCTGAGCAACGATTATTTCTACTTCAAAATAAGCTGATCATAACCGTGCCTATCTTAGAAAGCAATGCGTCGGTTATAACCATTGAATCGTGTTAACGCACTCATCCGCTAACACAAAAATGGTCGGAATACTTGGATCCGATCTAAAAACTGCACTAAACAATACATTGCACCAAGTATTGCTTTGTAATGTTTTGTAAAGGATAGTACTGAGAATCGGTTTGAAAAGGATTAAACTGATAGAAAGACCTTTAGGCATTGTTATTTTTGTGTGCATGTGTGAAGACGTGTAGGTATTTGCATATGTCTACTGAAAATGTAATATCATTTTGGGAATTTAAATAAAGTGTATCATAAATATTTGCCTATTCAGTTTCCTTGTTTGTAATTAAGTGGGTTATTTCAAGTATCTCTTTTTTCTGTCTCCATATATTGTCTGTCTGTCTGTCTGTTGGTCTGTGTTTCTGTGTGTCTGTCTGTCTGTCTCTCTGTCTGTCTGGCTGTCTGTCTGTCTGTCTCTCTGTCTCTCTCTCTGTCT
>RQTK01000966.1:29172-75105 GCA_003991915.1 Elysia chlorotica
TATCTATCTACCTATCTATCTATCTATCTATCTATCTATCTATCTATCTATCTATCTATCTATCTATCTATCTATCTATCTATTCATCTATCTACCCATCTATCTTCCTATCTATATATCTGTCTATCGAAACGAGCAAAGAAGTAGTGATCAGAGTTAACGTCTCAAACTGATATGAATTCATCCCTTTTCTTTAATCTCATTTCCGAAAGGTGTGCACATAGGATCAGTTTAGATACAAATAATTTCCAAACAACAACATTTACGAGGGGTGTTCATTATGTCCTTAGCTTGACCTTGAAGCAGTTGTACTAGAGTAAAGAAATTTTGTGGGTAGCTAGATCATCTATGTTGAACACGGCATGCAAAATTTGGGGAAAATCGGAATTTTTTTTCTGCACCTTTTAGCGCATCAAGTAAAACAACCCCTAGGAAGTTGTAATTTGTTGTTTACAAATTGTCTGCCATGGAGGCCGTTGAATATCGCTCTGTCATCAAATTCCTTCACTTAAAAGGACAAACCCCCACGGAAATTCATCAACAGATGGTAGAAGTTTATGCTGAAAAGTGCCCTAACTACAGTACGGCGACTCATTGGGTGAGAAAGTTCAAATCTGGCTTTTTGTCAGTGATGGATGAACCTCGCGAAGGCCGGCCAACATCTGTTGTGACTGAGAAAAACGTGTCCACTGTGGAGGGACTAGTAAAGCAGGACAGGCGAATAACAGTCAAACAGTTAGCAAGTTAAACCAGGATCAGCGTAGGTTCAGTTGAAAAGATTCTTCATGATCACCTCAATCTGAACAAGGTCTCAGCTCGATGGGTACCAAGGTTATTGACCGCTGATCAGAAGAAAGAGAGGGCTGATTGTTGCAAACATCTTCTTCGGTTAGAAGCAAATGACGACTTGTTCTTTCAGAAAATTGTAACCATGGATGAGACTTGGATCTATCAATTCGATCCAGAGCCGAAAAACGCGTCTATGCAATGGAAAAAACCCTCATCGCCCCCACCAAAGAAAGCAAAGGTCACACAATCAAGTGGCAAGGTCATGCTGTCTTGTTTCTGGGACTGTGAGGGCATCATAATGACTGACTACATGGAAAAGGGGAAAACAATCACTGGAGAGTATTATTCAGGGTTGCTAAAGAGACTGAGATCTGAATTAGTAAGAAGAAGACGGGGAAAGCTTCGAAACGGAGTCCTGCTTTTGCATGATAACGCTCCTGCTCATCGAGCACGACAAGCCGTTGAGACAGCTGATCAGTGTGGCTATGAAATTCTTCCCCATCCACCATATTCACCGGATTTAGCTCCATCAGACTTCTGTCTGTTCCCAAACCTTAAGAAATCCATAAAAGGGCGCCGTTTTGAAGACATTGAAGATGCGATTTCTGCTGTGGAAGAGTGGTTTCAAGCGCAAAATGACACGTTTTACTCTCAAGGACTTTTGAAGGTCAAGGACAGGTGGCAGAAATGTGCAACTATGCAGGGTGACTATGTAGAGAAATAAATGTAAGTGTGCCAAATTTTAAGTCTCTGGGTTTATTCCTTCATTGTCATGCTAAGAACATAGTGAACACCCCTCGTATATAACTCTTGATGCCGATGACTATTTCTCAAAGATTTGAAGACTAAGTGTTTATCATGAGAGACATGAAGTACACCAAAGATCGCTGTATTTCGAGCCGTTGGTAGTACATTGCACGATTCTGTTTTTGCAATTCTTAAAGCTGGTGTCAAAGGTTTTAACAAAAAATGTCTTGGGATAGATATAACCCGGAAAAACTTCATGGGACATTTACGTTAAGCAAAATTAACCAGTGTTAATTGGCTGCTTGCCTTCTAATTTGGGTTCTTACGTCCATCGTTAGCAGTTGTGCTCTCTAGAGGGTAGATTTCAAGGCCATAATTCTAGATACTGCCACAGTGAGAGAGAGAGAGAGAGAGAGAGAGAGAGAGAGAGAGAGAGAGAGAAAGAAAGATAGAACACCAGTCACAGTATACTGTACCAAAATTGCAGGTATGCGGTCCTATCGAAATTTGAACCGCACAACCCCTGATTAAAAGCCCCGCGCTTTATCACTGAGCTACCTTGACTCTGCTAAACAAAGCAGGAAGAAGAATTAAATCATGAAATCCATTTTTTTCCTTTTTTGTGATCGTGGTCGTGGTCGAACATGTGATGCATTGTTATGGGGGAAGTCCACATGGAATGAGGAAACTCTCAATGGTAAATACCTAATACTAATACTCTTTACTTACTATCCAGATTTCATTTACCTAGTCACGCAAAAATGACGCAAGAAGATACTGATTCAAATAATACAGGATCATGTTTCCGGATAAGCCTTTCTCGCGACATGCTTAGAATCACTTTTCCATATATGCAGACTTGGTTGTGTTTTTTGGGGTTTTTTTCGACCCCATCCTGCAAGATGACAGAAAATAGGTGACTTGATGATATTCCCCAACCTCCTTTCATTTGTTAAAGTGGTTTGGTTGTTGTTGTTTTGTTGTTTTTTTATTATGAGGATGAGATAAAAAAAATTATTAGATCTGCATGAAGTGTTTTGCAACGACAGTGGGTTTTTTTCATTATCATTTTTGAATAAGGCGAAACACATTAAAAAAAAACAACTAACAAGATCTGTAATAAGTGGTTTACAATGGCAGTGTTGTTTGTTGTAAAGAACGTGCGCGTAAGTGTTCATGTTTTGTTTTTGTTTTTTTTTTCTTTTTTGCCAGGTTAGGGGATGTATCTCATTCAGTGGATTCCTTGGACTACGGTTACCACCATGCTGTGCATCTTATGGATATGTTTGTTTGCGTGTTCATTCTGTTTCAATAGAATAATTTGTGTGTTAATTAAACCTAGGTATAGGACTGAGAAATAAAGTCTGTAGTCGTTATGCCTTGTGCTGAACGTGTTACTGCAAACCAGGCCGCCAATCCGATACATCCGCGTTTGTTTACCCAGAGCGTCAAAGGTACAGTCTAAGATCCACGTTCCGTGGTCTGCATGTGAAGAAATAAGTTAAGGTGGCACAAGACCTCTCAGGCGGAAATTACATTTATGCAAATCAGAAAGTTTTGAAAGGCTTAAAAGATGCTACACCCAGGCGTATGACAAGCAGAAGCATTTCTCGAACATTCGAGTAAGGGTGTTTTACAACCAAAGGACTTGAGTTGACAACATAGTTATTAACTGTACGTGTGATGGTTTAGAGTATAACATTAATCTTAATATACAGATATGCCTGTCGCATTGATTGAAAAATAATATAAAGTAGGTCCTGTACACAGCTTCAGTTTGTTGTTATCGATCTGTATATAGTAAAGACCCAAGAAAATGCTCAGGCGCATATCTTGTTTACCAGGAACAAATAACTGTAAAAAGGTATGTGTGCATAATATAAGGCAATTTAATATTTTCACAGAGAGACATTTTTGAATATTTGAAAGTTAAATCATCAGGAATGATAAAGGTTGTTTATATGTTAATAATGACTTTGGTAAAAGATGTTAAAAATAGATGATGATGATGATGATGATGATGATGATGATGATGATGATGATGATGATGATGATGATGATGATGATGATGGTGTTGGTTGTGGTGGTGGTGATGGTGGTGGTGATGGTGGTAAAAACACAAAGGTCATAATAACTTACTTGGCATTAAAAATAGGTACCTAAACAGAAATATCGTTTCTTAGTAAAAAAAAAAAAAAAAAAAAAAAAAAAAAAAAGCGCATCATAAATTGTCGATGATTATGCTAAAAAAAATATCTCGCCATTTTACAGATTTTGGAATTACTGGTTGTTGCAGTTTTGTGGACCTTAGAGGTAATGTACACCCCAGCTGAAAAATTTGATACCATTTGATAGCTCTCTTTTTGTCTGTCTGTCTGTCTGTCTCTATGTCTGTCTGTCTTCTCTCTATCTCTCTATCTCTCTCTCTAACTCACTCTCTCGCTGTCTCTCTAAACTTTCTATCCCTCTGCCTCTATCTCTATTTCTATCTCGATATCTATCCATACATCTATGTACTTATCTATCTCGCCGACTTTTTCCTTTTCTTTTTCTAAATCGTCATCTTTTGCTTTTTATTCTTTTTCTCATTTCATCAGAAATAGCCATGTTGCTGTTCCTATCTATCTCACATTCTTTCTCTCTCTCTCTCTCTCTCTCTCTCTCTCTCTCTCTCTCTCTCTCTCTCTCTCTCTCTCTCTCTCTCTCTCTCTCTCTCTCTCTCTCTCTCTCTCTCTCTCTCTCTCAGAGTCTATCTCTACCTTTCACTTATCATCTCTCTTTTGTATTTCCAACATAACCCTTTTGTTTTGTTGCTTTTTTTTTTGGGGGGGGGGGTTGTTTTGTTTTGCTATTTGTTTTTTTTGTTTTTGTTTTTTGTTAATGATGTCCTTACCTGTCTTGATCTAATAATAAATAATTATATATTGCATTTATATAGCGCAATTCCATGAACTGTCATGCTCAATGAGCTTTAAAATTTCCATCATTACAATTACAAAAAATGAATAACCATATAATGTTGACTAAATTCTAAGGCCACAAGGAATCAGAGATATTTACAACATTCATCGGTTCAATTTTAGTCAGCAAAAAGGTAGAACTTTGGCATGCGTTTGAAAATGATCATGGAAGGTGCCTCCCTCATGTTTTTGGGAAGGTTGTTCCATACTTTGGGACCGAGATAGTAAAAAAATCGCTGATCTGTTGATTTATCATTTCTATTTGGTACAACAAGGGTGGTTTTATCAGCTGAAGATTTAAGCTGCCTAGCAGGTACATACATCTTTAGACAATCAGAGAATATGTAGGTGCCATCTGATTGAGGTATTTATAGCGAATTATGCACGATTAGCACAGTATTCCTTTGTTTTAAGTCAGCAATGTAAATGGTGAAGGATAGGACTACATTAGTTTTCTACTGTCTTTTGCCATTTTCCCTTAATGAATAAAGTGTGCCATTGTTCAGTTTCTTTAAAAACAAGGTTCACATTTAAAAATGCTGTAGGAAAAAACATGAGAAGCTAATACTCAAAACTTTGCTTAAATAAAGTCCTACTGTCGGCACTTTTACAATTTTAGGTTACGTTGAGTAAGACAATTCTACGTTAATATAGAAAGTGTATGTGTCACGCTCATTTGACAACCGTTCCATTTTGTTGATTTTGGATTTAAAACAAATGGTCCTTTAATTAGTTTCACATTGGCTTTTAAAATATTATTGGCAGGTAGTCAGTGATAGTTCATGTGTAATTCACTGCTTCTATATCCCAGCATGAGATGGCACATGTTTAAGATTAGATCTGGAGCTCTGAAAATAGGCCTAGTTTTTAAACATAACATCTCGTAGTGAAATATTGACTTCGGCGAACTAAATATAAAATTCTGTTTTAACCACTCCATAAAGGGTATGTCACTTCAATATATTTTTGTCTCACTTATTGGTGTATTCCAAGGCGTCCAAAAACAGACGCCTTGGTGTATTCCCATTGCTACAATGTACATGGCAATCCTTTTTTACTTATTGAACAATGAGAGGAAACGTTTTACTTTTGTCTGGTTTGTGTAAGTATAGTTTTATGCTTTTAGAATCAAAAGGTGATATAACTCAGTTTGTGGAGCGAGCAGCATCTAATCAAATGTCTTAGGTTCGAATCTCGTTTAGATTGTCTTGTTGCCTACTGGTTAAGGTGGTGTCGCCATAACGTAATCGTCTTAGACATAGAATCTAAGCATGTACCGGTATCATGGCTCTGTATCTGTGTAATAAAATTGCTAGGCGTTCGTTTTAAGACCTGGTTATAAGATAGCCTAGACAACAATTAGCAGAACGTTCTGATAGCAGTTACGTAGTTTCATATCGCTACACATCCAAACTTAGCCTGTGAATCCAAGTTAACCTGTCATCGGCAGCCTGAACTGTATCCTACTCTCTATCAAGTTTTGTCAAAGATCAGTGATGGATTTGTAAACGCAAGGATCACGTCGTGATGACGTGATTGAATTATTCCACCAGGGCGGAGCCGCTGCACAAGAGGATCACGGCTGCTCTCAGACACCCCTCCCATGCGTCATGACGCAGCTGGGGATCCCTGTGCGTCACAGCTGTGAGCGTGACTCGAACTGCCTTCCCGGCAGGCGATGCTGTTTCCGGGGCTGCGTCCGTGCTTGTGTCCCGTGGGATCCTTGTCAGACTGTGGTAAGATCGATAACTCTGAGACGTTAACGTTGTTTACCCAAGAGCGACTTCGCCTTAGTTACTTACACAGAGTCGTGTTATTTTACCAATGTACTTATACATGGCTTAATACAACGGGGTTTATTTTGGATGTAGTTAGGCAATCTATTTCGAGCCCAACTTGAGTTAGTCTATTTCATGAATCACAGATAAATTTTGTATCTCTTAAACATAAGATGTTGATTGGTTGGATATTTGATCAAGTGTATTGTTAATGATGTATAAAACAAAACTTGAAGTTCATTAAATTAACAATTCTTGAATGGCTTTTGAAGAATTCTAAATTTTGTTGATTAATTCATACATGGATCAGTCGAACACAACTAAATGTACCCACACACACAAGTTGTAGTTTGTTAGTATTGTTAATATTTGCGGATAAACTTGATTTAATATCTATCTGAATTTAAGTATAGCACTTCGTGGATCGGGAACACTAACACCCTTAAAATAGAACAATCGCCTTAAACTTATAATAAGAGGATTTTTTAATGGAACGTTTGATCAGCAAAATGTCGACAAAAAGTAAGAATAGGCACTAAAGTGAACATTGATTAGCTTTAAGCCCTACAAGTATAATTAAGAACTATAATATATAAGACAGAACGATAGCCGTGACTTAATCAAATTAAGATTTAGTGACTACTGACTTATCTGGCGCTCTTCAACAAAAAAAATAAAATAAATAAAATTAAAAAAAAAAAAAAATATATATATATATATATATATTACATTACTTTACAGATCTCTTTATGTTTGTTGTTGGTGTTTCCCCTGCCTTATCAAGGTATGCAACCCTGGCTATACGTGTACGCTACGGTTTTCCTCCCCTTGGGCACCTGAAGCTGACTGTGTACCCGATGGTAAGTTGTATCTATCATTCAGATGAAGGATGGTCCAGTATGATGTGATGCATAAACAGGTGCATTATTGTAAATACTATTACAGTATTGTTGCACTGCAAATGTTCACTGAATAATGAGGGGTATTAAGCAGGCTGATAAATTTTCTGCATCTCTGAATGTATGTTTTCAGTATAGATCATAATACCCATGTAAGGTTGATGGCAATATTTATCATCAATCCCCATTGGCGATCTCTGATGATGATGATGATGATGATGTTGATGATGATGATGATGTTGATGTCGACGATGATGATGATGATGATGATGATGATGATGATGATGATGATGATGATGATGATGATGATGATGATGATTTGTATGATCGTGACTATGATTATGATCATGAGATAGAGGAGGATGCTGATGACGAAGATGAGGAGGGTGATGATTATGATGATAGTTCTGAGAACGTCGTTTATGGAATAAAGAGTGCTAGATCATTTGTTTTGGCAAGAAATCCAATGATTCACTTGTATCTTCATCTCTCTCCAGAGCATGAGTTGTGCCAACCTTTAAGCTGTGGTGACTCCAAAACTTGCCCACCTGGTTTTCAAACCAGGTTAGACAAAGATGGATGCCCCACTTGTGATTGTGAACCAAAGGATGGTAAGCTTTTAAGGTTGTTTTTTTTCCTCTTTTTTTTTGTCTTGTTTAACCTTTTCTGTTTGTTATGTTGATTGTATATAGGTGCCGTACTTAGTATAGTTCTACATGTGCTGATGATTCTGCTGCTACTACTACTACTACTACTACTACTACTACTACTACTACTACTACTACTACTACTACTACTACTACTACTACTACTACTACTACTACTACTACTACTACTACTACTACTACTACTACTACTACTACTACTACTACTACTACTACTACTATAAATACTACTACTATTACTATTATTAGGTTAGAAGGGACAGCCACTACTACTACTACTACCACCATTACGACAAGCAGCGGATTTCAGATTTTTTATTGCGGCCTGTTTCAACGTTTAATTTACACTCCTAGCCAAGTCAATAGAATGTCACGCAAAAATAAAACATACTTCGATGAAATGAAATAGCCTAGTTTGCTGTGACCTGATCAAACAGGGGGGCTATAATTATATCACTTTCACCAACACAGGAAACAGAGAAAAGAAAGCTCTCAGTGTTTGTGCTTTCTCTCCCCCCCCCTCTCTCTTTCTCTCTATCTTTCTCTCTCTCTCTCTCTCTCTCTCTCTCTCTCTCTCTCTCTCTCTCTCTCTCTCTCTCTCTCTCTCTCTCTCTCTCTCTCTCTCTCCCTCTCTATCTATCTATCTCCCATGCCTCCATCTCTCTCTTTCTGTCTTTGTCTCTAACTCTCTATCTATCTATCTTACTGGGTTGAAAGCGATTTTGATTGACCATTGTGAGTCCATTGGTTGTAGCTAAATCTTGCACTGACCCTTGGCTATCAGGATTAAAATGTTTTAACTTTAGTAATGGGCTTGCCAATAAACGTGTTAAACTTTGGATCTTCTGGCATTGAAATATTCACAAATGGGCAGGTTTCCGCACAGTCATGTAGAAAGCAACGATTGATGAAATGATTAAATATTTTGTGCCTCACGATTATAAACAGCCCAACATAAAAAGATAACGGACGAAGAGGATAACGTGTATCGTATATGGAAATGTTAAAGATGTTAAATTTGAAAAAGTGCTTAAAAGAAATACTGATCGTCTCCCGCAAAGAGTTTGAATTAAATAGACACAACTGGAAGGCCTCGGCAGTAACCGCCTTTCAATGTGCATCACCATCGCTTTAGGTTTAAAACAGAAAAAAGAGGACCCAGGCAGCAGGGCAGGGCCTACAAACACCGTCAGCAATAGTTCATCATGTACCCTTTTCAGTCCAATCCGTTACTGATAGATCAAGAAGTGTGGGTTAATCTCTCTCTCTCTCTCTTTCTCTCTCTCTCTTTCTCTCTCTCTCTCTCTCTTTCTCTCTCTCTCTCTCTCTCTCTCTCTCTCTCTCTCTCTCTCTCTCTCTCTCTCTCTCTCTCTCTCTCTCTCTCTCTCTCTCTCTCTCTCTCTCTCTCTGCACATGTGTCCCTGTATCCATTTTTCCTCTTTTTTTCCACTTCTCTATGCTTGTCCCTTCATAAAAATGTTTATTTTCCTCACGTAAGTTAAAGAAACGTGATTAACATTTAACAACTTAGAAGTAGCAAAGTTTAGCTAGTTTTGTTGGTTTGTTTTTGTTTGTTTTTTGTGGGGGGGGGGGTTAGAGGGGGGGGGGTGTTTTGTAAGTTGTTGTTTTTAATTACTTGACTCTTTGGGTGGGTGAGTCTGGAAAGGGAGGGGGGGGGGGGACACCAATTTCTGCATTAAAACAAATTATATCACTGCCCTCCTCAGGAGTGCCCCGCCCCTGATGAATGTCGACTGGTCACACCCAGTACGTGCAGCTCACCACCGTGTCTTCCAGAACCCCAGTGTGTTCTAAGTGAGTATACGCACTTTGTGCCTCAAACTCTGCCCTAACTGTATTCGTGCAGAGAGACACGGTTTACAGGAAAAGGTAAACCTTAATTTCCTATTTTTCAACGACAGCAACTAACCTTTATCCCGGGCGGGGTCCAAGACAATTCAATGTACTGCCACGTATACAGAGACAGGGCACGGTACCAGGACTCCTGTCTCAGTCGCCATTATTGTACTAACACCGACACATAAATTTGAGCGTTCCTGTGACCGAACCAGGGAACTCCCGATTAGAGGCTCATTGCTCTACCACTTAGCTAGCTTGTCCCATAAGGCGTGCTTTTAATTCTACAAAAAGGCATGACCTGCATGACATGATCTGTAAGAGGTTGTAATTTCAACTTTCATCAGGTGCCATTGTTAACTTATGCCAAACTGTACACCCGATGTTAGAGAATATTCTGGATAACTGCGCCTTCCTTATACATACAGGGTTGAAAGCGATTTTGATTGACCATTGTGAGTCCATTGGTTGTAACTAAATCTTGCACTGATCCTTGGCTATCAGGATTAAAATGTTTTAACTTTAGTAATGGGCTTGCCAATGAACGTGTTAAACGTTGGATACTTCTGGCATTGAAGTCACTGGGTGAGAACATCCTTAGGAATCAAGAACACGTTAGATTGAGAGAGAGAGAGAAAAAGTGAGACGGGGGAGAGGAAAGAGAGAGAGAGGGGGGGAGGCTCGCTGTCTCTGAACAGAGAGAGGTTACCAGAGAGCTCACTTGATAACGATGGAATAACAAACCCGTGGTAAAGTAAACGAAACTTATCAAATCTGAAGAAAAATGCCTGAAATTCTACAGACAATTAATTGGTTACTGTTTCAAAATCAACATCTCCATTCTCCCCCCCCCCTCCCCACTCCCCCCTTTTCATCGTTCACCAGACTCAATACGTCCGACCCAGTTCGACAGTACGTGTAGCAGCTGGGACGAGAGCACCGTGGATTCTCCCGTCCTGAACGGGACGTGTGTAGCGTCCGGGGCCGACAGCGAGACGTGTGAGCTGGACTGTCGCAGCCAGGTTTGTCCGGAGAGAACTGTGTGTGTCAGGATGGGCAGGGTCCAGAGCCGCTGCTGTTGGCAGTCGACGCGTGAGTTAATCATTTAAATACACATTAATGAGAATGATCCTGTATGTTTATTGCTTTGTTGTTGCTGCTGTTGTTGTTGTTGTTGCTGTTGTTACTGTTGTTGTTGTTGTTGTTATTGTGATGGTGATGGTGGTGGCGGTGGCTGTTGAATTTTAAAGAGTTTACATCTCTGAAACCGAAGTCAACTATTCGGTGGTGACTATTGTTTGATTTGTGTTACTTTACTGTGGTGAATCTTCTTTCCCCTGTCACACAAAGTAGGCTCTGGTCATATCTGATCTGCCCAAAGACACTTTTCTCTGTGGCAATCCAATCCCTTACCCCTTTTAGATACATACCTATCTCCAAAGGTACAAAACCTAATCTGTGACCCTATACTTTCGTTTTGCATATCGTACCTTTCAGTGCCGGCCCTGTCCTTTCATTATCTCTGACCCTGTCCTTTCGTTGTCTCTGACGCTATCCTTTCAGAATCCATGATCTCTGATTATCTCTTAGCCTATCCTTTCGGCATCTCTGACCCATCCTCTGATTATCTCTTAGCCTATCCTTTCAGTATCTCTGACCGTATCCTATGACTACCTTTTAGTCTATCCTTTCAGTATCTCTGACCCATCCTCTGATTACCTTTTAGTCTATCCTTTCGGCATCTCTGACCGTGTCCTCTCAGATCATCTTACCCAGCCCCATTAATCAAGAGTCCACTACCACCAGACCTTATTTTCCCCACCAGAGGCTCTCCTCCTCCCACGACCCAAGCCGGGCGAGTGTCCGCCAGATATCCTCCTTGAGGCGGTCTCCTCCACACCAGGGTCCTACCTCCGACCGCACCAGCGGTGTCAACTTGATGCTCAGTGCCCGGGCCAACAGAAGTGTTGCAGCTTTAACCGACCCGGTCGGAGCAGGAGTACCAACTCCGGCATCCTTGGCGGTGAACCTGAAGTCGTCGAGAAAACGTTTAGTGTGTCTGGCGTGTGTATCGACCCGTCCCACAAACTTTTGGGCGAGCTTTTCCCAACATCGAGCATGCCAGATGTGTAGTTTCTGTTGTTAACATCAGGTCTTGATCTTACATCTTTTACATTAGAAGAAGACTAGTCTAGTTGTTTTGTTATGGCATCAATTTCAAATTACAAGGTTATCGGGATAATTGAATTATCAATGGCAGGCCGATCATATGGATGAAACTGCAATTGTGTTTGATGAACTTCTTTATTGTGTGACCTTTTCTCTAAGTTCAAGTTGATGATTGTATCATAAACCATTAATTTTCAAAATTACAAAAGGGCACTGATTGTTGTGTTTTGGTAGCAATCCCATGATACAAAACAATCGTAATATTTAAATAAGGATTGCTAACCTCTATGGGTTCAACATCTTTTGGGTTCTCCTGGGGAATCCTATACGGCGACAGGTGACATTGATAACGTCTAACGGTACGAGGCTAGTCCTCTGCTGCAAAGATGCATACTGCTTGTCAGATTTGGGAGGAGGATATACGAGGAGACAGTGGAGACTAATATTCTAGAGTGATTCCAGTCAACGTTGGGTGATTTGACAGGGTGTGACTCGTTGGATATTTTTGTTCCTATGTTCCGATATCAATATCAAAATACAACTTAATTAATTAAAATGTGTTAAATTGTGATAAGGCATATTATATTATGTTACACAGACATCGAATTTATAATGGCATTCGAATAATGTTGGTAGAAGCAGAGGATGTTTTGTACTCATCCGACATTACATACATGTAGACCTACATGTGTGCAAGCAGGCCCAGTCAGTTTGGCCTGCAAGCAGAGGTCTGAACTGAACATTGGCTAGCAGGTGTAACGCTAACAAAGTTTTTGCTACCCAACTGTAGACATTGAAACTAAGGTCCTGCTAATAAATACCTTTCTTTTAAAACTAACTTTTGTACTGTATTTTTCCTTATCAAAATTTAATGTTACATCTTTTTGTATACTTTACTTACAAATCAGGGACAGAATGCAACAAAAAAAAAATAGTGCCCCAGAAAAAAAATTATGCAATAAGTAGTTTTAGCCTGCACTATGATCATCTATAAACTAGTTTTAAATGTACAATCGATAAATAATTTATTGGTAGTTTGAATGCTGCAGTGTTACTAGTAAAAATAGTACAATAGCAACAATAGCAGTGTAGTAGGCTAGTAGTAGCAGTAGCTTAAAAAATTCCATAGTACGAAGATGGAGAGATCGGCATTCGAACGAATAAACTCTATAAACTCAATCTTGTTTTTAAATCCCTGGTTAACGAACACTAGAACGCGTGATAACGCCGAAGTCCTGTTTGATTCGATGGTCAACACAAAGTAAGATCAAACGCAATCAGAAACATTACTTGGTTGGAAATTACGACGCTGGTCGTGTGCTAGTTATGGAGATAGAGGGTTAGTGATTGAGCGAGTGGGTTTGTTTTACGGCATGTCAGCGCGGTAAGGGCTATAACAATAATACCCATGGTGTTCGAAGGCAGTTAACACATTAAACTAGCAGCAAGGGCGACTCCTTTATTACTCTCTCTCTCTCTCTCCCCCCCCCCTCCCCCCCAGAAAACGATAGCTGCTCATTTTTGTAATAAAAAAAAAGTTCACAGGGATCTTGATCTCTACATGGGCGCGGCCAAGAATTTCTGTAGAAGAAAAATCAAACTTTCTAGGCGTTATATTTGACAAAACTCTTCTTATCCCCCACCTGAAAAATCTGAAGAAAAAGTGTCAAAAAGAACTAAATTGTATTAATACCGTATCCGGGACAGAATGGAGATCTGAAACATAATGCAATAATCTTATCCATAAGCCACATTCTGGTTGACTGTCCGCTTTTTTAGTGGGAAAGAAATCTGTACCTGGCTTCGAAGCCACTAGAAAGCACATTATTTACTTATGTTAGTCGTCAGAGCCTACTGAGGTGTCTGAAGGACATTGGTGTGTAATAAAATTAAACTGTGATAATCCTGCACATGGATCTTTTAAACTACTGTATATATACCCTTTACTTTTAACCAACCTTTTTATGCACAAATTTTATGCTTTAACCATTCAGAGTAATAAAGGAGTCACCCTTGCTGCTAGTTTAATGTGTTAACTGCCTTCGAACACCATGGGTATTATTGTTATAGCCCTTACCGCGCTGACATGCCGTAAAACAAACCCACTCGCTCAATCACTAACCCTCTATCTCCATAACTAGCACACGACCAGCGTCGTAATTTCCAACCAAGTAATGTTTCTGATTGCGTTTGATCTTACTTTGTGTTGACCATCGAATCAAACAGGATTACGGCGTTATGAGTGAGAGAAATGGAGAGAGAGAAACAGAGAGAGAGAGAGAAGGAGAGAGAGAGAGAGAGAGAGAGAGAGAGAGAGAGAGAGAATCTCGAAGCCGTTTGTGTCTGCCCATTTCTGAAGAGCGTTGAACTGCAGTTTGAGTTGCCGCTCTATGGTTGGAATTAAAGAGGCTCTGTAGCAGACGACAAAATCGTCTACGTAGAACGAGCAGATTACATTTTTCCTCTAAGTCTCGGTTATTGAACTAATTTGTATGCCAAAAAGAATTGGCGAGGATATGATGCCCTGAGGAACTCCCTGTCCCTACTTGAGAGAGTCAGACAGAGATCCAACCTTTACTTGAACTGTCTACACGTATTAGCTATGGAATTTGTAATGAGTATGGGTAGGTTTCCATCGAATCCCATATTTTTAAAGTTTTTCAGTATGCCATAACTCCAAGTTGTGTCATAAGCTTTTTCTAGGCCAAAGAAGACAGCGACCATGCGTTGGTTATTGATAAAAGCTTCTCTAATAAATGTTTCAAGGCGGATTCCGTGATCCGTATTACATCTTTTTGCTCTAAATCCACACTGGACTGGAAGTTGGGTAAGAGATTATTAACTTCTAAATGCAAAGATTGTCATTTGGCCACCATTCTTTCGATAAGTTTACAAAGACAACTTGTTAAAGCTATAGGTCAAACATTTTGTGTTTTTTTGTTAGTCTTTTTCCAGGTTTTTAAATGAAGAAAGACGTATTGGCATAATGAAGAGAAAACGCGTGCGAAAAATACATTCGGGTTGGTATTTTTTTCTTTTTTGTTTTTTGTTTTCAAACTGTTACTGCCGGCAGGACTGTAGCATACGTGATGTATAAAGCATGTACTGAACATCTGGGAGTTACAGAGATGCAAGTACGGAGCAAATCAAGAAATAGAGATTGCACCGAATGTCTTAAAATCAAAATGACTATGCCTTTTTTCATTCACTGTGTTGCTTTATTAGTGTCTGTGCCTATTAATCATGCGTAGTGAGACATAAAAATGTAATGAATCTAAGCGATGCTTGCATTTTATTAAATATTAAAGGACAAAAAAATCTCATTCAAAACTAACTCTGGTTATTTTCGCTGAATTTTGGCGAAAACGACTACAGTGCAATGAGTCGAATCTGTTGTTTCGTCTTTTCGGCTGCCACGTGAGGAAAAAAAGTACCAGATCGCATTGTGTATGCAGCATTCAGATTTATTTTTTTCTTTTGTTTTGTAAGCGACCATCTCGAGAAGAAACCCAAGCTCGACACCATAAAACTAGTATGGTGCTGGGTTAACCAGGACAGGCACGTCACATAGAAATAAGCTATATCAAGACCAATCATGATTGTGGTCTGATAATAAAGATTTTACAAAATAATTAAGCACCTGGAAGTTAAATGTTAATGTATGTAGTTTTACTATTATATTTTGTTCTTGGTAGAGTAAGCTCAGCATGCTTTCACGCTCGTACTTCAACTACTTAAACTTAAAGCAACCGCTGCGCAACAGGTTGTTCCTGATAGCATAAATTCTTTTTTGCCTCTTTCGTATGACATTGTCAAACTATTTGCGTATCCTTGCATTACATGGGCAGCTAGTCGTAGTATTAGTAATAAACTAGTCATCAGAATTTACAGTTAGGGCGACCATTTTGATAAATTTGTTAATTCATACATTGTACGACCAAGAGTTAGAGGACATTAAATATAACATTAGTTTAACCGGTGCCTACAGACTATAAGTCGGTTGGATTACCTCTAGTTGTACATGTAATAGCTCTAGCACTAAAAATCTCGTCTTAAAAAATGTGGATGGCAATGTGCGAAAATCTCATTTCTGTGGGTCGAGATTCCCTCCTTTCGTGAAAGTTTCACCCCCTGTGCTCACTTCAAATCCTTTTTTTTTTTTTGCTATATGTTTAGGTTGGCTTGAGATGTGCCCGTCAATTTTGTTAGCAATACAAAAAACTAAAAAAAAAATCACATCGAATATGAAAAAAAAAAGACAAAAACACAAATTGGTGGTCTTAAGTACATAACCTTTAATAAAATGTATAATTTGATATTCTCATCAAGCCAAAGCTTAGTAAAGATATGTATTGATAAAGAGCTTCTGTAGTTGTGAATGTATGAGTCAGAAGAAGAGATCATGAAGAGAGACAAGGCAAAAAGCTCCTGAGACCTTAGGTACAGATGATGTTGAGGCTGCCGCGCTAGACAGAGTCTTGTGAAAGTGGCAGTACAGACAAGCTGACGAGCCTATGGTTGAAGTAACATGCATATCTGCGTTTGAAAAAAAATTATACACCAATACCACAGCAACTAATTAATTATCAATAATAATAATAATATAAACCAATACAAAAATAGCAGCAGTCACCAATATCTAAGTTGTACAGTATAGCATCATTTGACAAGAGCTCAACCAATTTTCAACTAACGCATACAGTACTTAACTAAATATGAAAATAATGTAAAATGCAAAGAAGAAAAAATTTATAATGCACTAAAGCTCCCTCAGCCAAAACTTTTTTGACAAATTACGAGTACTGGCTTCGATTTTTTTTTCTGTCAAGATCAATGGGGCATAGCTTTAAGTTTTAATGATTTGACAACTGGTTCTGACTAGCATTTCCTACTTGAAGACATTTAATTCAAAGTTCATAAATGTCTACACCAATTGTATTCATAAACCCTTGCAAATTCTAAACAACAGCATGCCAAGCATTTATATAAATATCTAAAACAGTTCATTGCATGCAACATTTCTAAATGATAACAGTAACAACCAAAAAAGAAAAACAAGAAACAAGAAAACATATATTTTGTGCACCTTTGTAGAAATTACTAAACATTTCCAGACATATACAGTAGTCTTTCTTTTTTTTAGAGCGGAACCTATCCAAATGGACAAATTATTTTGGCAATTTGTTACTACACTATCACATTATAGAATCAAAAGATACATCCGATTTCTCCAAAATCAAATAAGTCTGCTGCTCAGGTTGTGAAAAAAAGTTTCAAATCAACGTAAACATTAATACAGATCTGATAAACATTTCTATTGTTTTTCTAAAATGTTTTGTTTGAACTGAAATGTCATTAAATATTGTATCCAGTATCACAAAGGGATAATAACCTCTTGATTTGTGAAGATCTTTTGTTTAAAAAAATATTGGATAGTTATTTGAGAGCTTTACTCAAGATATGTTTAAATTCATAACTTTATACAAAAAAATGAGAAAACAAGGATTTAAGTTGATAGAAGATTGTTGTTTGCTCAGATAAGGTCTTCATATTCTACAACTTCTTTTGAAAAAATTGAAAGGATAAAGTTGTAAACTATGTAAATCTTTTCAAAAAGGAAAACAAACATTCCCAACGATCTATAATTTAAAAAAAACGATGAGGCAGAAGCCGCAAAAACTAGGCCATGCATTTGTGTGGCAGAAAAGAGCCTTTTCTATACAACAAATAAATAATAAATAAAAACACACACACACACACCCACAAACAAAAAGCTTTGAACAAAACAGAAATGTCTGGCAGGCAACATAATTATGAAACCATAATCTGACAAGTGGAGGCAATTGGATATCAAACATAGTTATAAGTATCAATACAGCAGTCTCCAACCATAAATTTAATTTAATAATAGGAATATTTTGATTATTATTGTTGTTTTATTTTAATCATGAAAAAAAAATCCCAACACCACATATGTTTAAATTAATCTATGTTAAATAATTAGCAAGTGAATGATAAATACAAAATTTGCATAAATCAAAAAAGAATGTAAAAATGAGTATCTATGGATGTGCCATGGTATGTTTTCACAGGATGATATGAGACATAATGCAACAAAGGACAAAATTCACAGTGCAACAACTGTAAAAACTGAGGGGTCGCTCCTTCAAGCTGATGTTAAATGGTTGGGCACGGCCTCTCCCTTATTTTTTCTATTTAAAAAAATTGTTACCCTGGATTCGACTGGTTTATACTTTATTGCAGTTACTAGAAATTCAGGTCTTGGAAACCAGAAATTGCATAAAACACTATGACTGAGTATGATGAGAAAATCTAGAATATGCTCGTTTGAAGGGTAAGTAACCAGTTCGTTATAAATATATTCCTACCAGCGAGTAAAACTCGAAACACTAAAGATAGATATTTCTTCATCATATTTTTAAGGGAAAGAAAAATAATCTTACATAACACTTAAATTTATTCGGTAGGAAAGTGTGGATGCATGGTACGGCTTGCAGTAACGATAATGCTAATCCATAGTTAATCAGAACGGACATTTTTCTTCATGAGATTGGAGACATGCACTTTTTTGCTGCTCTTTAAATTGATGGGATGTATTTGAAATAACTAGACAGTTTTGAAATTGCAACGATGCCAAATTTTGGCTTCAAGTGCATACTACACTTTAAGACCAGCCTTGAAGGTTATTTTGTTTTGTTTTATTGGTTGTTTCTTGTTTTTTGTTGTTTTGTTGTTGTTTTTTGTTGTTTTGTTTTTTTTGGGGGGGAGATATTTTTAAAAGCCCTTGCCCAGCCTCAGCCTTTGAACTTTTGCATTTTCTGTGTTTTACCAACACCATGAAGTAATCATCAGTTATATCAACAGTGTTCAAATAAGAGACAGGCGCCCAGCTCTAGCACATACATGTAGTGAGTGATGCTCATGTGATTACAAATATTAAAACCAAAAATCAGGAACATTAGAAAAACCTTCAAAGTGCATAATTACATCATTTGATACACGCAAATTAAACTTTAAAAAAATGTCATGGTGCCATAAAATAGTGGAAAAAATAATAATTAAAGAAAAGATTAAATGATACCTAGTATCTAAAAGAGAAAAAGAAGAAAAAAAGTTTCTTGTAAGAAAACATGTGTGTATAATAACCAAATCATAAAACGGTGACAGAACTGAGAAATGTGACTAGTGTCCTCCACCAAGTGTTAAAGTAAAACATAAATAAATACATGCCCATTCACACAGTAAAATTAAGAGTGAGTATTGTCAAGGAACGAGTCTAAATCCACTTCAAGTTCAAGCATTATAATTACATTGTGAAAACAATGTGGACCTTCGAATATCAGCCCTGGAATTGAAAAAAAATTCTTCAGATTCTAGTATCAGTTTGTGTTAGCAGAGGAAGTTCAGAGATTATTTTTCACTTTTCAATCATATACAAAACAATAGGTATTCTGAGTCAGGCTGAGAATTTTTTATATGAATTAACAACAATGAATTTTCACTTAAAAGCTTCAATGTCTACAAACTGTTGTGTCTCATTATTCTGTTTTGCAATGGCGTCAATACAGATGAATATGAAAATGTGTATGTTTATATGAATTATATGTTGATGGCTTTGAACAAGGCAAGGAATGAACAAGAACAGAATAAAGAGGTAATGGGAGATGAATAGAAATAATGAAAGAGGTCAAACTCCTAATATATATATATATATATATATCATACTCAAAAATATGAAGTCCAGGTTTGAAGGAAATATAATATTGCAATATTTGGGGAAGGGAAGGAGGTGGAGAAAAGGAGATAAACACAGAATGAGAAAGAACTATCGCGAGAAGCGAAGAAAGGGTGGGTTGGTTTAATCATGGGAGGAAATCAGAAAGATCTAAGCATGTCATGGTGTCACCATCACACTGTGAATCTAACAGCAACAAGAGAAAACAGTAGTGTGATCTTGGACACAGGAATGGATAGATATAATAATAGCTAACTTGCTTCACAATCATGGGTAGATTCGGTAGACATAGACCTTTGTATAAATATATATTAACTATCATAGAAAAGCATCACTGGAAACACTCAAGGTAGACCATAGATTTATACATAAATAGACTGCTTAGTAGAATTTATATTTTGTAAGCTTTTTTTTTTTCATTTAACACCAAAACTGGTTGGCGTGAGGTATTATAAAGTGTCAACAACAGCGGAGGAAAATATATTATTTACAAAGCCACAACAAATTGTCCATTCAGGGTTGCCAGCAAGCCCTGTGAACTCTTACTAGGAGGGTCTAAGAGAGTTTTCGGAGTCCAAAACATTTTTATCTGGAGTCTCAAAGTAAAGAGACAAGAATGAAATGGCATTAATATAAATATCTTAAGAAGCTGAAATTTCAGAAACATTAAAATATTAAACATTCAGGAAATATTGGTGCAGAAGGCAAGGGTTTTTAACATAAAGGACAATGAATACATTTTAAAAGAGTGTGTGAAAAGATTTTTTGATACAGCAAAATGTTCAAGTAACATCACAACAGCCTCATAGCTAAGGGAAACATCTGCAATGGAGTCTACAAAATATTACAAACAAGAAAATGTGAATGCAATAAAGCATTAGAAATAAACAGCATTTTTCACCCCTTGCTCTGACTACTGTTGTGTTGTAATTAAAAGTATTTTTAAGCTAATAAATTACAGTGCCTGTTTAAAGACTAAAAACTTCAATATTTCAAATAATAACTGAAAAATTGTTCTTTAAGTTTCTGTTTGACTAAAATTTTTACAAGACTAGTATAGAGCCCCAACAATTTAATATTTTTCACATTTTTGTCACTTTAACGACTTTTTTTTTTATATATGTTCTGTCAGACACATTTTACAAGTCATCCAATTTTAGGAAGAGATTCATATCCATATTCTAATTTGAATTAAATTGTTTTTACAATCTGAGTAAAATAAAGGCGAAAATACAAAATTTGTGTAATTTCTTTTCTGCTAAATATGATGAACACTTAGAACCCTATTTACCCAGTACACAAACTCATTTCAAACATCTTGATTGAACTATTCATATGGACGAGTTTTACCCATTTAATTTTACAGATAAAGAATGCACAAATTTTTATATTTCAAATGTAACTTTTAGAGCTAAATTAAAGAGCTTCAAATGCTATAACATAAAATATAAAGCAACATAAACTCATCAAACTCCACAAAGAAAAAAAAATGCCTCTACAACATCAGAAAATTTCTTTTTTTCTGAATCTGTACCTTATTTAATCATATTCTAAGACTAACTGGCATAGAATATAAACATAAAAAGTATGTCTTACATGTGTTATGATAACAAAAGATAAAGATTGTAAAGTGATGTGCCACAAAATTCATAGTCAAAAGCACACAAAAAAACAAAATCTGAGATTGCGAATGTCTGAGAGGAATAGTCAGCTTGAGAACAATCAAGCAGTGACTTGAAACAAGAGATACGCTGAAAAGCAATAAGATCTGTAAAATATAAACTTTCTTTCAAGGAATGAAAAAACAAAATTGAACTATGAAAACATGAATTCAATTTATTAACAGCTACACCTTATTATTCTCTACATCTAATAGTTAAGGGGGTTGGGTTGTTGCTTAGCGTCCAACGTCAGCTTTATATAGGCTATATTGTAAAAGTTGAGAGGGGAAACTGATGCTGAATATAAAGATATTATGTCAACCCTTGAGGAAACATCTTAACATCCCTCAAAACAAATAAATAAAAGAACCAATTACAAGTTTTAAAAGATCTGAAACATGTTTGCCCCCTCTTTCTCTTTATTTATACAATAGCAAAAATATCAAAGAAATATACTCGATTTAGAGATTCAAAGTTTAATCGTAACGTATTTACTAAAAAAAAAGAGTTTAACTTGAAACATCTCTCCTACAAAAAGTGACACAGTACGGATAACGAAAATAAGAGTTCAGGGGGACAACATATAGCCCAGAAAAGTTCCTAAGGTTTCTCTCTAGCTAAAAAAAAAAAAAAAGAATTCACAAAGATAACATTTTTTAGGGGGGAGGGGGACAGAATTGCATTTAAAGACAGGAGATGTTCTGAACAACAAAGAAAACCCTAAATCAGTGAAAACTGACAACAGATTGTATCCCTATCCACAGACATTCTCTTCTCTCTACTTCAGCTAATTAGACACAAGTCTGCAGAAATAAGAGCAATATATAAAGGAATAAGCATCAGCAAGAAATATGTAAGTACAATGCTAATCATTTTATAACAAAGGATTTTTTTAAACATACAATAAATTCAAACTAAGAAAAAGGATGATTGTTATACATTGCCTTAAGCCTAAAACTTTTAAAGATGCATAGAACCATAACCATGAAAATAGGAAGAAAAAAGTGACACTGTGCAATATGAATTCAAATTCAATATTTGAAAAATAAACACTACAAAATAAAATGTTGCATAGTTCAAGCTAAAATAAGAATTGCATCAACACAGCATGAACAAAAATGTATTTTTGAATTAAAACAAAAGTGCTATTTGCTAAGAGGAAAAAAAAAGCAACAGAATATAATTATCATGGTAAATGCAGGCCTATTAAAACATTCTTATAATCTCATTTTGTGTTTAAAGACATTTGCCCCTGTATATATACCATCTTGGTAAGAAATTGCACAGCATTGTTAAGCTAGTAAGATGCAATTAGGAGATTTGACTAGAGAACCAGCAAAAGAGGAGGGTGCAGAAAAAGCTGTGAGTAAGTGCCCCTACTTAAAAAAAACATGAGAATCATATTTTGTTGAGAACTGATTGACTCTCAAATATAGGCAGAACAATAATTGCAGGCAACAGCTTGGCTTTAAAAAAATTTGAAACCTCATTCTTCAAGTGTAAATTACATCTCATGATAAATAAGATTACCATGTCTCCAACATAAAACGCCAACATAATTTTATAGAAACAAAGTGAATTTTGATTAAGATTTTTTCTATTTCTTTGAATGTTCAAAATATTTCACCTGTATGCATATGACAATTTGCTAACACTTCTATGGAAACAAGTTATCTGCACCACACAAAATTTAACACACAAAGGTTTAAAAAACAATAACATCTTTCCCTGACAAAGGGTATTTTGGTGGGAGGCGAAGGATCAGCAATCACCTTGAGAAAGAGAGTGAAATCTCACCATTCAACCCCTCAGGGTAGCATTGATTTCGATGTCTTATACTCACAACTACAAAAGTAGCAATATGTGCGCAATATCAATTCGATGACTGGTGTAACAAATTTGATTTCAAAAAGCTACTTTAAAACTTGAGACCTGCAACAGTGTATATATATATATACATAAATATTGAATATCGTTTTAGATTGTGACAATGAAGAAAAAAAGAAAAAAAAGAAAACAAAACATCGGAAGCAATTCGTTGTTAATGGATTATACAAGATTTAAACAATCATGACAGTTTTAGGATTCTGTGATGTATATTCTTTCATGTATAATCATTAATGATCTAAAAAGAATTACATCAGAATACCATACTATTGTAGTTTGCATTTTTTAAAATTAATACAATAATGATCAAATAAATTATTCAAAGAGCTTTCACAATATTTGACGAAATCACTTGAGTTATTTTGCACTTTATTAAGTTCAGCAAGGTTTTTGTCATGGTTCTTTTTAAACTTCCAAGTGATTAATATAAAGACATCAGTAGACTCATTGTTGATATGGTGCATATGTTTTACAGTAACATACAAACATGCTGATTTTTTTTTTTCTTAAATGCTTTCATCTAAATGCTACATGTATTCAAATCTAACCTGAAGTTTTTTTTAACAACTGGTTTGAGAATGGTTTTCCCCTAGAATCCCATGAGTGGAACCCAATGAAATAAAATAGGTACTGATTTCACTTGTTCCCGTTGTGGAAAACAAAGGAAGTCACAGCTGCAGATAGAAAGAATTTATATACATGGTTTTAAGAATGAAAAAGCAAAAGGAAATATCAATGTACCACATACATTTTATACATATATGATAAACTTGTATTCATAAATATTTAATTCATATCACATTGAAAGAGATCAGTTACAAAGTTGTCATGGATGACATCAAGTTACACAATGAGGATCTTTTGTGAAATATAAAAAAAAAAAGAAAAAAGAAGTGAACAAAAGTACAGTAAACATTCTCTTATTTTAAGTAAGAATGGAAGCCATTTTCTCATGCCCAACTCATCAAGTATAAAATAAATGAGATGAGTAAAAGTCAACTACCCTTCAATCCTGCATATAAATTGTTATACGATAATTATAATTTATATATCATTACATTTGTATGCGCTAAAGTAGTGAGAGAGAAAAAAATCACTTGCAAGAATAAATTATGTTTAAAGGCATTTGTTACATTTTAACAATGTAAGAGGTAGCAGGTTCATTATTTTTTTTCATTATTTCTCAACAATGGTGTCAAACTGTTAGTATTTTGCTCTTTCTTCCTGTCCTTTTTTTTTTTTAAAGACAAAATAGATCTAACTTAGCTTTGCTTTGAAAATTTTAATGGAACATAAAGAAAAAAATATGTATAACTTTACAGCTCAAAAGGACAAAATTTAACCATTTTCTGCGCCCCCCCACCAAAATGGTCTCCTTTTAACTTTAAATTTATATTTTATAAACTGCTTGCTTTCCATTTTCTTTTTTATTTTGGTTCAGCTTTCATTCCATAATGCTGTAACAGCTGTGACCTCATGACCTCTGAACTTGCGGCCAGATCTAGGAGCCCCGCAGCAGTGTGTGGGTCAAGGCCGTAGCTCGGTGTGGTCCCGGCGCTGAGCCCCTGCATGAGGTGCAGACGGAGACGCTCGTTGGCCATGCTCGCGGAGCTCAGGCTTGCCAGGATGGAGGCGCTGGTGTAGGCCTCAGCCTGCTCCGCGGAGAGACGCAGGCGTTTGGCCAGAGGAGAGGAGTCCAAACCTGCAGTGGTGCTGCTGTTGTTGCCATTGCTGCCGCTGCTGCTGGTCTTGGTTGTATTATTATTCGCAAAGAGACTGGTAAGCAAGGGGCGCCCATTGGTAGGAAAACTACTGCTACCAGCTGTCGACCAAAAATTTGATCCTGGTGGGATAGAGGAAGAGGATGAGGATGACTTACCGCTCTTGCTCAGTGGACTGGTTGCCAAGTCAAGAGGGGCATCCAACTGTAAAACATTCTGGAGTTTGGATGAAGAACTTGCGGAGGTTTTAGGGGAAGAGAGAGCGGAAGAGTGAGGGGAAGCTAACTTGCCGTGAGGGAGGGCTGGTTTCGAGTTCTCTACCGGAGAGTCCCTCTCCCGGGAGGTCAAAGGAGAAGCCTCTGCTGAGAGAGTGATGGGGCAATCCCCCTGCAAAGCTTTCTGGGAGAGAGAGATGTTCAGGACGATGTTTGCTCCAGACGAACCACAGCTGCTTGTTGCCTTAACACTGAGAGAGGGTGTGTCACCTGATCTCTCATCCTCCTTGTAAACAATTTGACCTGTTGGACAGTAAATGGATACCTTGAATAAGATGGGTGGAAAAAAACAACTAAAATACATAAAATATATATGAGCGTCTTGCTTTTACCTTAAGTGCTACAAAAATAAACCATGCAGATACAACATTTTTGTACATCCTGCCAGCCAGTGTCATCGATAAAATTATTGAGATGATTTATTGATGACAATACAAATAGAGAACTTTTTTTTAAAGTTTTACACAACCAATGTTGTTGTTTTAAGCTGAGAAAAGAACATTGTATTTTTAAAAATACAAATAAGTAAAACACTAATTTAATAAACTTGCACTTCAGAAAAACTTCACTTTTCCCTAAAAACTAAGTGCCTAGTTTATAAATGCATGACATGATCTAAAGAATGCTTGTTAAGTATCAACTCAGTCTCTTTTTAAAAAAAAGTCTAAATGTAAGTTCTATATGTTTGAATAAAAGTAACCGGTAAGGTGTTTCACACATAGAATCACAGCATAGATATTTCAAGGTTTTGAATACCCATAATGGTGGTATATTTCATATTTATAAAAAGATGAGACCTAAATAAAAAAATCATCATATATGCAAAATTCATGCAATGTTGTCCATACATTAATGTTTCAAACATTTTTGAAAATTCCAAACAGTTACAATGCATCAATTCACTTTCAGAGAAAATAAAATATTTTAGATGCAAAGAAATTCAAAAATTTTGAGGTCTTCATAAACCATTATCAGGTAAGAGCATTTAACTATATCTGGCCTGTTACCTTATCTCCCAGTATGTCTGGAATATTAACTTTATACAAAAAGGTTTTGTGTATCTATGTTGAATTGTAAAAAGAAAATTACATAGTAACATACAGTGGAAACCTTGGTTCACATTGTTTGGGAATTTCGTTGTATAGACAGCAACTGTGCTTATAAATGTTGTTTGGAGAATCATCTTTTGTTTCCTGTCTATTAAAGCTTCCCTCTCCCAATTTCTAATCTTAGAATTTTAGTTAAAATTTTGTTTAAAATGCTTTCTCCAGCATTTTGAGTGACTGAAAAAGGTCTAAGAAAGTAGATATATTTCCAACAGCACATCTAATGCTACCAATATTTCTTTGATACAGGATATAAATATGATTATACCTGAAAAGGGATCTGCTTCAAATTTGACAGCTCGCAGCCAGTGCTCAAACTCTACAAGAGATGTTGGCTCCATCTTGCGCACAATATACATAAGCTGCTGTTTGGCCTGGTCCACACTCACAGGTTCCATCAGCACTAAATGGATAAACGGGGTAAACATCATGTATTCATCGTTCAGGAAATTGCATCGAATTTAAAAGATAATAATAATTTTATAATCATTTTTTGTAAACACTATCTCATGATGATTTCCTCATGCTTATTTGACAGCTCTGTTCTATAATTTTATCAAGGCATGTCCAAAACAGGGTATAGTTTCTTGATTTTACAGGAAACAACAAATTAAATATTTTAAAATACAATAATAGCACAGGTTGCACCGTTGCTGATAAACCCCAGGCATGTCAAACAAATGTATTATAATATATAATCAATTGCCAAACAAAAGTCCAAACTGAAGTGAGGAACAGTGAGGAAGGAGGCAGGGAAGGGTTTACTTTTGAAAATTCACAAATGCATCTAGCCCGGGAATCCATAATTATACTGATTTAAATGCAATACAAAAGATTTATAGTCAATTATACTCAATACCTATAAAGAGGTATCTTGGATCATAAAAAAGCTAGCTCAGTGAATGTTTTCCTGATAGTAATTATCAATTTTTAAAAGCTTTGAAAATTAAAACCATCCATGATAAAATAAAACTTACTTGGTGAAGAAGCATGCTGTATTTCTTCCATCTGAGCCTCCACATTTCGGTCCTTTGTGGAGCAGTTGAGGGGGGAGTCTGGTGGGCTGCTTCCATTGGTTGTGAGATCAAGGTCTTCATCTTGACCAAACTGTCCTGGCCTAATGTTGTGTCCAGCAACTCCATTGATGTGAGCCATGAGGCCCTGCTGCAGGTGGCGCTGAAAACTGTCATTACTGTTATCTCCCTCAGACACTGTGTGCTGCATGGTAAGAGCTGACATGACATCTGTAGTAGAGGGCGCTCCCATCGGACTTGCCTGGGCTTCTTGGCTGAAATCAATCGCAAGGTTGGAGCAGCTGTCTTCATCATCTTCACCATCCAGAACCTCTGTCTTTATCGTCCTACTTTCCAACTCTTGTCTTTCCATGGTATTATGAACCAGTTCATGACCATTGGCATGTTCCTTAGATGACATTTCCAAAACTACCTTTTCCTTTGATTGAGAGTCAGGGGCTTGAAAATCTGAGGTTGTGCGTACACCTGTAATGTCTCTAATCTGTCGCACCATTTCATTCAGCTTGTTAATGCCCATGGCTGCAGGTCTGTACCATGGCTGACCCTGGGTAGGAAACAGCACATTCACGCCAAGATAGAAGGGAGAAAAATTTGTATTGGTAGAGGCAGGACGTTTCTGTGCGTAGAATTTGTATATTGTTACAGGGTCCTTTTCAGGAGAGCTTGGGTCTGCCCAAACTCTGTAATTTCTCTGTCTAAAATTGACTTTGGAAGATCCTTGATTACGCCGAAGCATTTGACTAGAAAATGTTAGAAACTCTCTGCCACTTTCATCTTTAAGAAGGGATATATCACCCCAGAGTAGTTTCTTATTCTCAGTTGATTTTCGCAGTTTTAAGTACATGCAAAAGTAAAAACATAAAGTAAAAACGACAGAGCTTGGTGTATATGGCCCCATTTCCTGAGTTTTAAAAAGATGGGCTATTTTGCCCTCTCTTGCAAGTGATGATGGTGACACTTCACTTGCTGTTTTCTGACCTTTCCCAATAGACCTTAAAGTTTGCTGTTTCAATTTCAGAACATTTCTCATGTTTGAAAAAGCAGAGTCCCTAGTTAAAGAGAGTGGATAGTTCTTGAACCTCAGGTATCTTTCAATACTAGCAAGCATTGCTCTCAAGCTGCAAGGTTCATACTCGCTACCATCAGCTTTCCTTACGACTAAGAAAAAAGACGAAAGATATTTATCAAGCTCTGCTGGTGGAATGGCTTCTGGTAATCTCATTTCATTTAATGATCGCATGTACGCTGTTAAGATCCTCATATCTGCTCCAGTCTTTCTATGTGTGTTTTTATTTTCCATGGCACTAGCTGGTACTCCAATAAGAGGATCATCTATCCAGCTTGGAGTCTGGTATTGGCAATTAAAAAAGGAAGCACTCAGTGGTGCCAGCGATTCAGATTCTAGTTCCCCTTTCCCTGTTGGTGAAGACACTGAAGTTTCTTTTGGGGCCATTACATCATTTTGGTTGTTGAAACTACTGTGAAGAAAATCAGGTGAGTTATCTTCAAGATTTCCATTACTTGAGATCTTATTTTCAATATGGTCATGATGAAGAAAACTAGGAAGACCAGTGGCAGCACTCTTTATAATATCAGCTCCCTGATCATTCAGAGCTTGTTGCTCCCCAATTTTTGCATCACACTTGACATGCTGAGCTAGTTCAAGATCTCTTGTGTGGCGAGCTGGAAATACTGGTCCACCCGTAAAGAATGGCAAACTGATACAAGTGCCTGAAGAGCCGGAGCTTTGGATCGTACCGTTTTCTCTTGTCTCAGCATCAGAACCATTGTTTACAGAATTTGGTATTGGGCTTCTAGACCTTGATCTTGATAAAGCCTTGTCTTCGTGATTACTATCCCTAGATTTAGATCTAGAACTACATCTTGACAGCGGACGAATTGTTTTATCATCAGATCTATTCGAAGTTTCGGAATCTAAGACCAAAGTCTCCGGTTTGGCTGGCTGCACTGCTATTTCTAGATCTAAAGATATTGGTTTACTGCTGTCAGTGTCAACAGCATTTCTATTCAACGCAACGTTTTCTATTGAACGTGAATTTATCACGTCTTCTACCTCCATTACGTTTCATCCATAGGTCATATCATATCAATATAAGTCGAAAGTCACGAAATCGTTGTTTATTTTGGAGAAACATCAACAAGAATGAGATTCTATTCCTCAGGCAGCCATTGTGAACATAAGCGCCCTCTTTGTTGATGAAAGGTACACAACTCCTTCTCAGAGACGAGACGAAGACTAAACACTAGTCCTTCAGGCAGGTGTTCAGGAACATGATATCAGACCACGCGAGCGTATTTTAAATAAAGAATTACTAGACCTGGTCTGAACAAACAACTTCAAAGTCAATAGTAGCGAAAAAGGAAAGTACATGTATCTTTCTGTAAAGTGGCATAAAACTTTTTTTATATATATAGGCCCCTACTGAGCACAAACAACAGCACCAGAGACTGGATTACCGAATGACAAGGCGTCTTCGAGGGAGAAATAATTATAATACTTGTCTACCCAAGTCTCCTTGGGAAAGGAGCAGATGCAAGTTTGGTGATAAGAGAAACAAAGATTCATCAAGTGGCATCATAATGCTATATAGCCAGGGCTATGCATTCATATCACACTGTATTTGAATGTGATGTCTCCAAGCTTCATGAACGCCACTTATCTCGATGTGGGCTTACGTATGGCCTGGCTAAGACCAATGCCATCTGACTAATTTCCACGATTGGTAAACGAACCTAGGATAAAGTAGCGTGTTTATTAAACAAAGAGCAGACTTATTATCAAAAGGTGCGGTTTGTCTTTTCATTTGAAATATAGATAATATAGGTAATATATTTGATTATGTTTTCTACGTTGTTGTTTTTTTTTTTTTAATTTTATTTTTATTTCATATCTTCAAATCGAAGCTGCCTCCGTCGTCTTAATCAAGAAACAAGTGGAAGTGCACTAATATCTGAGGAAATTAATTGGAAATGGAACGCTTGAGAAATGGGATAATTGTGTTTGAAGTACCGTTCGCATCTGTGAGAAAAATTAGTAATTTGTTTAAAGTTTGAAGTTAGGTACTGGACGTCGGCTTATACGCAAAATGCAAACATTATGACTGATGTCTAGAGGCACATTACTGTAACTGCACGTGGCAAAAAGGCAATAGTATTAGTAACTACAATACGTAATTATTTTATTTTCTCCCTCATCATATAATCTCCTATGCGTAGCAACAAATCCCCCTCTTTTCCCAACACCCCTGTCCCTTATGATCCTATTGAGTTTTTGTTTTGTTTTGTTTTGGTTTTTTTGGGGGTGGGGGGTGTTGTATTGTAAATAGTTTGTTGTTATTCTTCTCGTTCTTGTTTTTGTCATTTTTCTTCTCATTCTTGATTTTGTTGTTGATCATCATCATCATCATCATCATCATCATCATCATCATCATCATCATCATCATCATCATCATCATCATCATCATCATCATCATCATCATCATCATCATCATCATGGTTATCATCATCATCATCATCATCATTATTAATATTATTATTATTATTATTATTATTATTATTATTATTACTATTATTATTGATGTTGTTGCTGTTGTTGTTGTTGTTGTTGTTGTTGTTGTTGTTGTTGTTGTAAAAATCACCATTACGTCCATGGTTTTTGTTGTTGATGTTATTTTTGTTTGTTGTTGTTGTTTTTGTGGGGTTTCTTTTGTGTTTGTCTTTTCTTTTCTTTTCTTTTTTTCTTCATATTATTATACTACCCTCCGCATCGTCATAAAGTACTCGTATTGTAGAGTTTGATTTGTTTCCATAATTTATTTAACGTGAACAATTTCTACCAGACCTACTAGTCCTAACAGAATTAATGTACATGTATTGTTTCTCCTTTAAACACACCCTGAACATGTAATCAAGTGGATTTTCGATAGGAAGGCCTTCTTTAAGCTTCACCTTGAAAAGTTTAGCTCGGGCGATCCTAAAATTATGGTGACGACTGACGATCCAGCAAAATCCTCTAGCCACCCTGAGCTGGCTTTATTTTGTCTTTAAGTCGGAATAATTCGTCACCTCAGTAAACCTTAATTTAAATGAGAAAGGAAATTGTGCAAATAGGGTTAAGATTTCCCTATTCCTTTTGTCAAGTTTATCAGTTACTTTTGAATGTGTGAACTTCTTTCCATTGCATGAGTTTATGGTTAAAAATAAATTGGGTACATTCCCTTGTACTGTCACGTTTCCATAATGCAGCAGGTTGGAGACTTGAAGCCGCTTCAAATTAAAAAAGAAAAAAGTAGAAAAAAATGTTTAGCCAAAAGTAAGAGTATCTAAGAGTGGCTAAGAAGATGAAAGCTGTAGCTAAGGAGGAAAAAAAAAATGCTTCGCCCAATAAGGGACTCGAACCCTTGACCCTCAGATTAAAAGTCTGATGCTCTACCGACTGAGCTAACCGGGCTAGCTGACTGGGGAGGACAACTAAAGAACATATCAATATCACAGCCTAATCTACCGAGTACTAGTTTGCTGTACGCTCCCACTGTCGTGGTCTGTCTCTCTCAGTTTTTCTTTCTCTGTCTCTCTCGGTTTCTCTCTTTCTCTCTTCTTCTCTTTCACTGCTTTAAAAAAAACCAAAGAGATTCCCAACTAATCTAGCTCCAAATCTTCTAGTTCTAGATCTTTGAATTTTATACGGCTACATGACGATCTTGCAGGGCTATCGACGTTTACTTCAGAAATTATTATCTTTTTTTTTCATTCATTACACTAATACCATGTAGCTTGTCCTTAATCATAAAGATAACACAAAACAGTACTGTCATTAAACTTAGGTTAATTTTTTATTCCGTTTCATTTCTTTCAATTTTTACTTAACCTTTTTCCCTATGGCATCATAACAACCAAGAAAGGCTGGGCGATTCTCTGATCTCAAATGTGAACTTATCTAAAGTAGTAATACTGACCACTGGTTTTAACTATAGCTAATGAATATTATGGAGTGGGCGATCTAAATAAAATGTGGTCATTTTTTCCACATAAGTATTGTTTGAATCCACAACAAGAGAATTTTGGAGAAGGTGAATTACTCTCAGACTGAACGGTATTTAAACTTAAAATTTGTGCGTATAACATTAAATAAATAGATAAAAGACAAACAGTTTCAAAGTAGATTTATATAAACGAATCTGGTTTTATAATTACATTCAACATCAATATATGTTGTAGATCTAAGCACTTGTTTTTTGTTGGGTTTTTTTTACGTCAGTCAGCGCGGTGACGGCTAGATCTAGATCTATATTGATGTTTACAAGCTCTCTTCCAGCATAACTGATAGAAACAAGGTTTACACAATCTTAATGAGTAATTCTAAAAATATCAATAAGTTAATTTCAACAGCTGTTTCAATAACATGTAAATACTTACTGCAACAGAGTGCTGAGTTAGTACTAACGTGATACATAGGATACTAGATTTAAAAATCTAATAGACCTACATGTATATTCTTTAAATTTCATCATTATTTATTTTCCATCGTTTGATCTCACATTAAAACATGTAGCCTTAATGGTAACTAGATCTAGGCCCAATCGTGGTAATAATGAGGATTTCAAATTGGGCCATTCTAAATTTGAATTATGCTAGTGATGGCTCATAATATCACGTAGACTAGACAGAACAAATCAGTAAGAATCCATGGTTAACTTCTTAGTACATGTACCGGTACTACAAACATTGAATGAAAACAATATCCTAATAATTTAGGACACTTGGTATTGAACAACTAATGAATTTAGAATGAAAACAATATCCTAATAATTTAGGACACTTGGTATTGAACAACTTTTAATACAAACGGATTGATTAGAACTCTTTCAATAAAAAACTTATCCCCCCTTTTTTTAATGGCACCAATAAAATCTCCAGATATAGGAAAAAAGGGGGGGGGGGGGGGGGGTATTTTAAGCTTAGAGCCAATAATCAGGCATCAGTTGTGGGGAACTAAAAAATAGTACATTTTATAGGACCGATTTGACCTTGTTAAGCTAAGTTAAAATAATAGGGCCACCAACTCATATATCTATATCATAATAATATTATTATGAGAAGTTCTCATTGATAATATTTCAGTTGCACAGCATAGCCTACTGTTTGAAATTGTGACGATAGAATTTCTATTTAGCTATATTATTAATTCCCAGTAAGCCCAATCTTTAGTCAGTAGTCTTGTAACATTCATCATACTAGCCAATTGTGTTCTCTGTTTTGTTTTGTTTGTTTCATTTTTGTTGTGTTTTTTTTTTTTTTTTTTAGGTGCTGAAATGAAACCACCATCGAAGTCCAATTATGTAACTCATCACACTTGATTTCACTGATGTATCTTTTCTTTGGAATACTTGACAGATATTTATTTACGTGAGCTTATTTCATATATAGGGCCTACATCAGGTATTATGGAATGAATTGAAGCAGGATTTTTACCTGTATTCAATCAAGACTTGACCCATTACCATGTCCAAACAGAATCACGAAAAAAACGCAGATTTAACACACATTCACAGTAAAAACTTTGGATTACTGCTGGAAGCTATAAGTCTTCACTTCGACTCGACTGATCTTAAGGCTAGACTGAACAAGTGTGATGTAAATTACATACTCAGTTGGAAGGACAAATGCAAATTTGATCTGATCCACCATTGTATCCTAGAGAACAATATTGTTGCTCTGCTTCTGTTACTTAGCCGCGGCCTTTTCAAACCTCCCCATGAACCAACCACCTGGCCATACCTTCACTTGGTAGCCTGCCTTGGGCACAGGTCGCTCATATCTACTGTAGTGCAAGAACTCAAGTATCAAAATGAGCCAGTGTTACCAGACTGGAGAGCATATTTCACACAAGTGCAAAATAAAATCACAACGCTTGTTCCAACGATTGGGGAAGAAGAAAAAAGCAAAAAGATGACACCAGTTGATCTTGCTGCACTGTTCTCCCATGCTGACTGTGTCCGGTTACTGCTAGACTTCTGGCAAGTGCGTACGAAGGACCAGGGCAGGAGGAGGTCCTCAACTCGGCAAGACGATATCTCTTCCCCTTATCTATCTTTGGCGTGTAAAGCCAACTCTCCTCTGGCGCTCAGGGTACTACTGAGAGAAGATCCAGACAAGAAGGAAGCGCTTGAGTGTGCTCTAAGAATGACGGCTCCAGAGTGCGTGGATATTGTATTGCGATATGGTGGACTAGAAGATTCAGGCAAAGTTTTCCAAGGCATGAACCTTTTCCATGTGCTCTACACCTACAGTAATTGCATGACTCTTACACAGTATGAGGCAATGGTGGAGATAACATCCATCCTGTTGCGTCATGGTCAGGACGTAAACGCTTTGAGACCATCGCGAACATTCCCACTGTACAGCCTGCTGAGCCATCGTGGTGCTGGGTGTAGCATGAAGCAAAGGAGTCCTTTCTTACTAGCGTCTCTGCTGTTACTGCTCAAAGCAGGCGCTGATCCAAATGTGGACGAGATTCTCATCGAGGGAAAGCTGAGAGATGCCGAACACAATACGGCATTTGGCAGAGGACCTTACTCCTCTGCAGCCCACTGTCTCATCAATAACTTTCATTTGCTCAAATCGAACGCCTTTGAGGATCCTCTTGTGACTGACAATGTGGACGACTACTGTTATAAGTGTATTGAGTTGTTACTGAGACACGGTGCAGATCTTGGGTATCTGGGTAATTTTAAGCCATACTTAGACAGTTCAGTATTCCTCCCACGCTACTATCATAGTGGAACAGTTCTTCATTCTCTTTTGTCCTCTCGTTCTGTGTCATTTATCAACTACCCTATCTTGAGACTGATACTTCTTCACGGAGCTGACGCTGACAGCATTGGTTCTTGGTGTCTACCCGCCATACCTCTTAAAGTTATCTATGCCATCAACATACTTCCGTTTTCTCTGTGGAGCAACGTTTTCTTTGGCAATAAGCCTACACCTAGGGGCTCGCAGGACGAACCCTCGCTTTCAAAGACAGACCTGAAGAACTTTCTCTTTGTGCTGAAGTTCATGTCCCAGCCGACTTTAGTTTTAGCTTATTCTGAGTTCATATCTAATTTGACGACATTAAAGATGTATGCAGAAACTAATATCGAGTCTGACGCAGTTTGGCTGCTCAAGGAGATTTCACACGAGAATCCAGTGGTGGAAAAGATGTTGCAAGAATACGAGGCTGCGACGAGAGAACCCTGGTCCCTACAAAGGTGTTGCTCGCACAGGGTCTGGGTGTCCTGCAGACATCACATGGGCAACATTTATAGCCTAGACATTCCAGGTCCGCTCAGAAAGGTCATTCTTAGTTTCTTCTGATCATGCATACTTTGTATTGACGAGACAAATATATATATTTCGTTGAATAGAATAATTTTAAGTCTCTGTGAGTAATTTGAAGAAAAAAATAAAACAGAGCGAAATCGAGAGAAGAGAGAGAGAGAGAGAGAGAGAGAGAGAGAGAGAGAGAGAGAGAGACGGCCCCAAGACTAAAGTTTTTTTTTTGTTTTTGTTTATTTATTTTTTTTTACATAATTGCACGCCCTGCCACACAGAGATAGACCGGGGAAACTACGACTCAGCCAGTCCACCAAACAAACACCAATCCAATCAGAAACCTCTGCGGTCTGCGGTTCGAACCTCAGTTATTCTCCCCGTCTTGCTGTTTTGATTTTTTTTGGAAACTTACTTAGATGTAAATTTAATCTAAGGTTACGTGAAACGAACATCGTGAATTACATGCCAAGTGTTAGTTAGAACTGAGAAGGGGAAACTACGACTCAGCCAGTCCACCAAACAAACACCAATCCAATCAGAAACCTCTGCGGTCTGCGGTTCGAATCTCAGTTATTCTTCCCGTCTTGCTGTTTTGATTTTTTTGGAAACTTACTTAGATGTAAATTTAATCTAAGGTTACGTGAAACGAACATTGTGAATTACATGCCAAGTGTTTGTTAGAACTGAGAAGTTAATAAATACTCATGTATAAACGTGATTTTTACTTGGCAGTATGACTTAGATAGATATTGTCTTTATGTTCGTTTTATTTTAAGTTTGAAGCATGTAGATTTAATGAATAACTGATAATGTATGTTTTGTGTTGACATCCCTCCTTTGATTTTCTGTTTTTGATCCTGAACAGCTGGTTAGATTCAGGCTATGTCAATTTTTAACCGGCACGGGACTCGAACATGTATGCGGCAAACCACCTTCTCGAACTTTTTTTTTTCAATCAATAGCATTTATTTTTCATCAGTGGACCATATAACAGGCACCATTTGATGTACATCATAATTATTATGATTGTCTGCAACATTCAGCTTCAGTAATAACTTTCATCTAAATCATAAATGATCCTCACTTTTCATCCTTGAAAGTCACAAATCAAAACAAACAGCTGAAGCTAAAATCATCATCTTCTACGGAAACAAACTGTTGAGCATGATTGTCCTGCTATCCATTTAATTTAGCCCTTCTTCTTCAAAGCCCCCTCTGATGTAGTTCTACTCATTTTATCTTCGGTCCCACTTCTACGCCCACTTCCATTTTTACCTTTACTATTGCCGTTTTCATGGAATGTACCTTTTTTGTTTACCTGAAACATTTACATTTCGAAATTTCCGAAACAAATTAATGTCGCACAGATTTTTTATTATCATGTTTTAATTAAATTAAAATGTTAGTATTATTTAGCTTTTATTAATAAATTTAATTCTAGTCTCAAATATTTTACTTGTTTGAAAAATAAACTAATTTGTACAGTGATGTAGGGAGAAGAGCGCCTTTGGCAAAATTTTAGCACACGTTTATTTGAAGAAGCATTTTAGAAAGTGTCACAAAATAGATCTTCAAAGTTTCACTTGAATCAAACGTCCAATAGTAAATATGTACGTTTTCCACTTTTTAAGCAGGGCCCATACACGTTTTTATGTGTAAGGTATGTTCTTCTATCTTTGAAAATTAGAGTTACAAGACCACGACTGCACCTAGTGGTACCCTCTCAAATTTGGATAGAGCCCTTTCATTCTTTTTTTTCTAAAATAGCTGTATCTTCTTCAGTTCTATGTATTTCTTTGTTTTGTTTTTTTTTGTTACACAGTTAAATTTGTGTTCTTTAAATGGCTTAAATAATCTCTGATTGTTTCTTCGCCTGAACCTTTGTACTTTCTTTTCAGTGTTAGAAGATGTTTTGTTTGTTTGTTTGTTAATTTATTTATTAAATTTTTCCCCGCTAGGGGTTGCTGACAGCCTGACACTAATCTGCTTAGTCACAACCAATTTGATTTCCTTGGTGAGATGGTGAATAGTTCAGATAGTCATGTTGTTGCGTGTGAATTATTTTTTGTTTGCTGCCCTTGCTTACCATAAAACTTGGCTCGTGTTAAATACATGATTGTACTCTGTAATAATTTACTTCCACCCACTGCTTTTCCTGCTCCTCTAAATTATCCAACTACGTACTTTCATTTAAAGTTTCAGATTCAGGTGCTGGGGGATTTAGCTTTTTTATTGTCTGGGTGTGTTTTCCTCTTTTTTTTCTAAAATTTTTTTACTCTTGTTTCCTTGTATCCCTTTGGATGATTTTTCAGTTATGTCTCCCTTAGTGGGGTCGAACTGGTGCAAAGAGTAGAGCGATGGTCACCCATTCGAAAGATCGAGCGGTTCAAAACTGATGGACGGCCATTTTTGGTCGTATTTTGCTCCCTACTGTTTGGATCGGTGTCAAAATAAAGTGACCGGCTGAGATAGGAGTAGATGTTTCCCCACACTGTCAACTTGTAGCGTTACCTAAAACTGCCAGACGTTGGTCTCGGGGTCCGTCCACTATAGACGTTGGACGTTAAGCAACCAACTCAACTCGTCATCCTTATTTTGACTGATTATCACGTGTCCTATCACTTCATTCGAAAATTTCAACACACCGTATAGATCAGATGCTTCCATCTTGACATTTTCCTGTTCTCTATTTTTTTTAAATCGTATCACTGTATTTCATGCCATTATAATTCAACAACAGGGTTAATGTCCAATGCCGGATACCAGGTCATATTTTTACGTCTTGCCACACGAAGACCGTGCGGGGCACATTATTCATGTCTCAGCGGTTCACATTATGCTGGCAATTACCAAAGACATATAAATTATGATTTTGCAATTACTCAACAAGTAGGGAACGAAGTATGACGAATAAAATTGCGAGATGGCGAAGTCGAATTGGCGAATTTGCCACTTATGCCAGCTCCTTCCAGCTTTTCCCTTATTTTTTTTATATCTTGATCAGCGTTCTTCTTGTTTTATTCATTGTTTGCAATATTCTTACTGGTATCGTTATCGGATTCTGCTTCTTCGTAATCTAATCTCTCTGACTTTTAAATGTTTGCATCTTTCGACCAGATTTGTTTTCCGTTCTTTATCTTCTTCACCACAGTCCCGAGAGATGTGTCTGTTTCATCACATTAACAACACTTAGCATTAATTTCAATTTCTCTGTTGACTGATAATAAGGAAGTCAAAGTTAGAACGGCTTTAGTCCAAAATCCTTTGAGATATAATAATAGCCTGACATCCATTCAGTAAGTCTACCCTGTTCATCCCTTCCCTCTTTCATTTTTAATTTGGTTGTTGTTGAATTGGTTTAACGTCCAACATCAGCACTATATATGCTTATTGTGGACGGACCCCAAGGCTGACGTCTGACAATTTTATGTGCTGTCACACACGAGGCAGGGCGGGATACCATGCCGGTCACATTATACTGACACCGGCCCAACCAGTAGGGAGCGAAATCGCTAGGACTCGAACCACAGACCTTTTGCATCGGAAGCCGATGTTCTACCCCAGGGTCACTGCGCCCTCCATTTTTTAACTTGGAGTGCTACCCCCCCCCCTTTTTTTTGTCCCCTTTATTTACCAGTGCCGTTTCGATTCCACTCTAGCTGAAAAAAATCGGAATGTCTGAATGTCTGATTTCGGCAGCTGTGTTGATAGAATGACTATAATTATAGCGATCAAGCTCACTGGAGGGAAAAATAAATCCAGCACAAGCTAGCGAGTAAGGTAGATAAATATAGAGAGAGACAGAGACAGAGAGACGAAGACAGAGACAGAGGCAGAGAGCGCATAGAAAGAGAGAGAGAAGAGAGCCAGAAGCAAAAGAGATAGATAGATAGATAAGGAGTAGAAAGAGATGGAGAGAGTGTGTGTATGTGAGAGAGAGCGAGAGAGAGAGAGAGAGAGAGAGAGAATAATGAATAATTTTAAGTGAGGGTAGGTATGCGGAAGGATCTATTTGCGTGTGCACAAACTGCTTATTATATTAATGACATACTCACAGTGTTTTACTATGTGTAAAATCTATTTCTATGGATCTCAACTTGATAATATTTTCAACATGTATCAATAAAGAATTATGAAAATATTGAAAGTAGTAATATATGTTTTGACAATGTCAAATGAGTAAAACAAAAGAGCGCGCGACAAGAATTTTTTTGTTTGTTTGTTTTTAATGAATACCAGAGACAATATAATTATCTATTTTGTCTCTCTGTGAATACTAACATTGGGAAAAATACCTTCAATGTGAAAAATTGTACAATAGGTGTTAGGTTAGGAAGTTTCGGGTTTCTTTCTCTTGAAAAAAAAGAACAAACAAAAAACAACCGTAACCGAAATCACATTATAATTGTATCTTTTTTGGTACACAACAACAAATAGATAATTGTATTGTTTCTGGTATTTATTATTAAAGGGGATACAACTTTTGTCGCGCGCTTATTTGTTTCTGTGTCTGTGGACAAGTTTAGTTTATGAGAAAAATAGGTGCTTTAATATATAAACTGATAACCCAAATACATTTGCCTACCAATACTTATTTTTGTTGCTCTCTGCTGACTGGGCTAGAGCATAGACCTATTATGAAATACCTCTTTGCTCAAGTCGGCCTACAAGCATCATCTGCATTTTGTGAGAGAGGTCGTACCCAAGCCTGAACCACACATTGAGTTAAAAGAATACAACAAGAACAAAACAAAAGAAATTACAATATCGCACTAAACTGTAGGTCTACGTGTCAACATGTCAGATGATTTGAATCATGATAGACAAATGACAAAATACATCACAAATTGGTGCACAGATTATGTTAAAGGAAAAATAACCCAGATGACCTCTTTACACTGCTTCAGTGATTGTCGCAGTAGTCAGTACAAGTCACTTTTCACATTTCAGGACTTCACTGAATTGCAAGATAAAAATAAGGAAATAAATCTCATTGGGTGTCCTGCGGGGGCACCGTGACGAATGCTGTCACACGTGCAGTTGCTTATGGTTCTGAGATAATCCAAACTGCCAAACAAAATGTTTGATTCTTGACAAAAGAATCTAGTTAAGATCTCTGGTTCTAATTCTTATTATGCTGATGTTCAAATAATTATCTGACCACTAACATTCTACTGTCAAGGAAAACGTTTCAGCAAAAAACGACACGTGTTGCACATGATGGAGACTACATGGCTGTTGCAAATTATTGTCTTAGATTATCCTGTTGTTTCAATCTATCCGGCTCTTGGGGCTAAAAGGGTAATGTCTTTTTTCTCTGCACCATGTACCCAAGACACGTTATCTTTACCCATTCTGTTTGCGTTTATTGTTGTTTAACTGAATTCCATGCCGAAAATATATTACGCCCATCGAATATTGGACAGCAAATCATGTCGAGCCATTAATGGGTTGGCAAAAACAAGTTGAAGTTGTTGTGGTAGCCATTAAATGTTTCCTTGGTAGAATTTTGTGCGTTCGTTATTAAATGTACAATGTTATTGAAATAATTATATTTTAAAAGTGCAAGTTTTTTAGATAAAAAGAAAAGTAAAAATAAAACCCATAGTTGCAATTCTTGATTGTCATACATATATTTTTTTCGCGAGTCATGTTTTTGCTAAAATATTATTATAATTTTATGTTAGACTTTTTGCTTTTTCCTAGTTTAAGATTTTTGGAGCGCGTTACTTGAATTTTAACTGAAAATCCCAACCCTGGTTTTGATTCCATGTTTTTTTTTCGCAAACAACATTTTTTACTTTAAAAGATGATAGCTAAATGCATATCATAGGGACACTTAAATGAAATTCTGAAACCTTTCTTTTTACATGTGTTATTTTTATTATAACAAACTTTTAAAGATCCAAGTAAACACTGCCATTTAGTTTTATTTTTTTAATGAAATATCTTTCTCTGAAGAAATATAAAATTTGTTTCAGATGGTGTAACAAAGTAATGTGACAAGGGACACAATTTTAAAGTAACTTGAGAACATTAATTGTTTGGGCAAATTTTATTACTTGTGGGTTGTTTTTCTATCTTTGATTTGTGTGGAATGGGATATCAACATCTTTTGGTTGGCGACACACATTTCAATGATGTAACATTATTATTAACTGTCATGATGGACTTCCATGTGCAAGTTATTTTATTGTTTGATGGGTATATCATCAATTTTTTTCGTGTTCTGTTATGTTTATTGTGCATTTCATAATGTTCCCGCTTGAATGATACACTTTGTTCAATGTAAAACTGGATGCACGGGGCATATGGCCCTTGTGGCACGTGACACCACTGAAGACAAATTGTTAGGCCACATAATCTATTTGCTTAAAAATGTTTTTTATTCTGTTTATCATTATTAGCCTGTAGATTACCCAAACGGCCACTTTATTTTTTTTTAAAAGTCTTATTGGTGCCACATATCACAAGGGATACTTTGCCTACTTCATTTTTCAGAGCTACTTTATGGAAATTGTTATGTTTTTAAATTTGGCAATAAAATTGGAGGCTTTTTACTTTTAAAAAATAATGGTTTTCTTCAAGGAGTTTACACTTTTATGTTCTTGGTAAGTTTTGGCACCTCTTGAGCTTGGCACATAATTCTGTGCATTATCTTCAAAATACATTTTAGATTTTTTTTTTCAAAGAACAAAAGTACAATCGAAATAAATAATGCACGTCTAAGTGACCAATCAGCTTGAAAATGAAAGATGTATCGTATTACTTCAGCAGTGTGAAAGGGCTTTTCGGCTTGGGTTTCTTTCCATAAGCCCCTTAGAGCCTTTGATCACCGTAGGTGGTAACCACGGGTACAGACACTGACCCGGTACATACCAACTCAAAATTACTTTTACAACAGCTACTTTGCGCGCAGTTTCTGCTCCGAAAAGGTTTACTAATATTGCGTTTAAAATATCCGTCTCTTCAACTTGCCAAGACATGCCAATACGGAAACTATCCCTTCAACAGGTTTAAAAGATATCGATTCTTAGATCGATTTCGGAATTCAGGACTTAAGAAATGGATTCAGCTAAAATTCCTTCCTGAATACAGTATCAAGTCTATTTTCAACAAATCTGAACCACTATTCCATAATTAGCAACTTTTGAGATTTCTACATTTTAACAGGTAAAAGCAATTAATCTTGGTCGCCGAAAAAGCTGTAGGCTAGTTATAGTTGTAGTTGAATTGGTTTATCGTCCAACGTCAGCACTATGTAGGCCATATTGTTGACTGGCCCCAAGACTGACATCTGACAATTGTATGCCTGCCACACACAAGACAGGGCGGTGAAACCATAACTCCTGTCTCAGTCATTCACATTAACCTGACACCGACTCAGCCAGTAGGGGGCGAAATCGCCAGGGCTCGAACCACGGACCTCCAGCGGCTGGAGGTTAATGAGATAATAAAATAGTTAACAGCAACTTATTCGTAGCTAAAAATAATTGTGTTTGTTCCTTAACAATGACTCACTTTATTGTCCTTTGAGCGTCTAGATCTAGATCTTTAACATTTTCTGCCAATGACTTAAAAATCAATTCGCACGGTTTTAAATCTTTATTATTTATTTATTTTTTTGTAAAAAGAAATGTAATTTGTTGAAATATTAAAAAGCCAGTTTGTCTTGGCTCACTATACCATTACTGATCATCAATTCGCATTCTCCTATAGTTTTATGTATTTATTAAGAGCCTCCAAAAGTTGATGGTATCCAGAATTGTCCAACACGACTTTTTCCTTTGAAGAACAAGAGCTCATGTTTAAAATTTTAAGTATGTCAATAACTCCGATGATGTTATATCGTTATCATCCAGGTAAAAGTACAGATTGTTTGATACAAAGCACAGGGGTGATAAAGATAGAAATATTTTCGAAACAAATTACTAAATATAGACAACCTAACAAAAAACAAATAACTTTAAAATGCGATTTTATGATTCATAAAGGCGGACAAACGGGGAAAATATGTCAGTCAGGCTAATAAAAAGAGTCAGAGACAGACAAAAGAAAACAATAAGCGGAGTTAAAAAGCGGGGTAACAGGAAGAGGGAGAGAGCTAGAAATAGAAAGATTTAAAAAAAAGAGAAAGAGGGAGAGAGAGAGAGGGGGGGGGGGGGGGGGGGGGAGCCGTTATAATCTCCCTTGACACAACAGTCCATTACCTGATTAAAATAAACCCTGTAGCAATAATTTGGCCTACAATGATTTCTTTTTACTCCTGGAACAGTTCGATGCGTGCACAGTATGACAGAAAATGTAATATTCTATAAGAAAAGGAACCCTAGGGAACCAATACCTTTAAAGTGAACATTTGCATTGAATTGTTTTACATTAAAAAAAAAAAGTTTTTTAAGCCTTATTCCTAAAGGTGGTGTTAACATAATATCAGACACTAGCCGGCTACATTGTGTACAGCCATCGGTACAACCAACATGTCTAGACAGATGAAGGGAAATTTTGTCATCAACTTTTAACTAAGGTGTTTGTCTCATAAACCTATTAACTTCACAATCAAACTGGATCTGGCGGTGCGATCTTTATTACACGAAGAACAAAATATCCTGCTTCTCTGCTTTGTCTAAAACTTAATTAAGGTACCACTCGGATCGTGCCTCAACTTCTATCTTGCTGGTTTAATCTCATGCTAATACAATCATTCTGTCGTAGAAAGGGGCTTTATTGGTACCACTTTATGTACACTAAATACTATTAATGTTTACGGGGCTTAAAAGGACTGACATAAGAGAAAGGAATGTGTTACAGATTATAGAGTTAGATGATTAATGCATTTTTTTACTGTACGAAATATATGATCAAGACATTTTAGATGGATAGATGGACAGATGATTAATAGGCCTTATAATTATGAGATAATAATAATAATAATAATAATAATAATAATAATAATAATAATAATAATAATAATAATAATAATAATAAAGACGCATTTACCAATAAGGTAGTTAAGTGCAGAATTATGCAGCAACAGAAACCTAAAACTTAGCACCAAAGTTAAGAGAAAGACTATGTGTAATTCAATCCTGTTTGTGAATCTGAATGTTTAAAATTTACCAAAGACCTAAAGAAAAGAATACAGCAGAAAATTATTGTGGTAGATCAGAAGAAATATGGAAGTGCAATGGAAATCAAAGAAGTAACGGACATCTAGGAACACAAAATAATTATTATTACTTCAAATTACAAGAGATAGGCATTTAATTTTTTTTTCACATAAACCACAGGCAGGACTAAATAAATACATGACTGGAAAAAATATAGAAAATAAATTAAAAGCATAGTTAGGCTGCACACAAAATACAGTCTGAACAGTTAACCAACGTAAATCCCCTTCCAGTACGTTATTTTAATCAAAGTAACTGATAACAGAAAGAAATGGGGTGCCATGATTGCCGATGTCTGGAACAGATTTGGCACACCAAAAATGAAATACTCTTGAAAAAGCAAAGGGAGATACGAGGAAAACACTACTACTAGCTTTTACTGCTCTCCACTGTTGTTTTTTTTTAAACACAATTTCCTCAACACTATGTTTATGCATGCTTTCTCCGCCTAAAAGGTAATGTCTTTCTACTGGATGCTTTTTTTTTATTCCGCGGTTACTTCTGGCACTATGAATAGAGGACAGTTTGTTTTAGAAATGATGCTTTTAAAGTGATGTGACATTACTTTTGTTGTTTGTTTGTTTTTTGTTTCGAATCATTGAAATGTGTCAACATCAATTCGATCCTTTTGAGGTCTAAAAACAAATGGCTGACAAAAATATTATTGTTTTAGTAAAGATCAGTCTGTACTCTTAATTACCAATGATAGAGTTTTGACAATGTAGATAAAACGTTAATACCATTCGATTTGTTCTCCCGCCAAAAATATGTTTAAAGTATCATTTCTATGTAGATTGCTTCCTTAGATCACTGGGAACTAGTGAAGTTCACTAACATAGAAAATGTCGGGAACATTTCTTCAAAAGCATTTTAGTCCAACTTCATTTGCCCTCGTCTCTGTCTGCGTACACTGACACTTGGTCTTTATGTCACAACCATTTTGTCTGTCTATTTTTTTTTATTATTTTTTTTGCATCTAACACCCACTCGAAATGCATTCCAGTGTTACGCTTGTGTGTGTGTGTTGGTTGCTTTTTTTTTGTTGTTGTTGTTTTTTTGTTTTTTTTTTGTGTTTTTTTTGTGTTTTTTTGTGTTTTGTTGTTGTTTTTTTTTGTTTGGGGGGAG